>JAJOOO010014898.1:0-43020 GCA_029582685.1 Solanum piurae | reverse complement strand
ATGTGAGGAACACCGGGTATTTTTTCTTAATTCGATATGGGTTATTTAGTTTAGTGGGTTGGGTCGGGTTAAAGCGGGTAGTGGGTTATTTAGGGGAAATCAGGTATGTTTGTTTGATTTGGGGATTCCATCCAAAATAGGGACATTTTTGCATACTTTGGTATTGGCAGGGACATATTTGGCCCTATAGTATAACTAGGGACAAACTTTTTTGCATGTGAGGAACACCGGGTATTTTTTCTTAATTCGATATGGGTTATTTAGTTTAGTGGGTTGGGTCGGGTTAAAGCGGGTAGTGGGTTATTTAGGGGAAATCAGGTATGTTTGTTTGATTTGGGGATTCCATCCAAAATAGGGACATTTTTGCATACTTTGGTATTGGCAGGGACATATTTGGCCCTATAGTATAACTAGGGACAAACTTTTTTGCATGTGAGGAACACCGGGTATTTTTTCTTAATTCGATATGGGTTATTTAGTTTAGTGGGTTGGGTCGGGTTAAAGCGGGTAGTGGGTTATTTAGGGGAAATCAGGTATGTTTGTTTGATTTGGGGATTCCATCCAAAATAGGGTCATTTTTGCATACTTTGGTATTGGCAGGGACATATTTGGCCCTATAGTATAACTAGGGACAAACTTTTTTGAAAAAAAGGTACCTTTATATTCACACCAAGAAATTCATCATCCAAAAAATGATGAATTGGAAACTTACATCCCACATCAGATGGGTATTCTTTACAAGTTTCCTATAAAATCTACTAAATCTACTATCTCCCCTATCAGAAGAAAGTGTAACTAGGGACAAACTTAGCTAATAGACGAAAGTAGAGCGGCATTTTGACCCTTTTGCCTTTAAATTAATTAATTATGTCAACATAATTCTTTAGTAAAATATCCCTTATAAAGTCATAGTCTAGTGATTCAGGCTTCGAAAACTGAATGCAATGTAAGCAGCTACTTAATAAGGCCAAAAATTTCCAAGCTTTTAAACTCAAAACTCTTTTTCTAGGAAAGGGAATAATGTTTATTAGAAACACGAGAAGAAAGTGTAACTGGAAAAGAGGAACCTCCATTGCAAAAAGTACTAAAATTTATTCAATGTTAGCAATAACAATGAATGGAAATAAGTCAACAACAACATTTTTCAATTCCATATCAAGCAAATCGCAGAATTGGCCCTCAAAAGTCGTCTTGCACTTTACATGTTCAAATAAAAGACCTCGGCTTTATTCATTAATGATATACCCATTACCCATGGAGCAGCACAACAGTCTTTCCCAACTACTAAACAAGCCTCAATGCCTCTACCAAACATCTAGTCATGCAAAATAAGTCAAGAGGATGAGATGATAATGTTTTCTGTTTTGAAAAAATAGGTCCTCGGCAGGCGGGAACAAAAAGAGAAAGAAGCATTTCATACTGACCATTTGAAAAGTAACCCAAGGGTAAACATGATCTGGCCTATGATAAGAGCTAAATTCCCATAAGTCCAGCCCAAGCCATTGTCAAACTTATAACAGCTTCATTGTAGAGAACCATCTGAAACTGCCGAACTCAGCAACTATTCTATATCTGGCTTAGGCTTTCTTTTTTCCCCTCCAAATAGACCTTCCATACACACTCACAAAGCACACGCAAGAATATATTTTAGCATATAAAAAGTTCCACTGACCATTCTATAAATTAGAAAAATTAGAAAGAAAAAAAGACATTTATATCACTAGAAGCATTTTAAAGGACCGTGAATTCAGCAATAAATAATCTATTTTGGCTCATGAATGACCTGGAAAAACTGTTCAGCAAATCCATTCACACTCTCAAACAGTGCCTGCCTTGAGTTAAGCTTCCTATATCTTCTGGAGAAGAATGAATTCTGCAACAATAGATGGCAATCAATATAACAATTTACCTAAAATATCATAAAATGAAGCATATCTCTGCAACTAAAATAGAATGCTGGCCAAGTAGGATTTTGTGTGCTTATCAGAAACGCGACTTGTACTTGTCTTAGAAGACAAAAAAATTGAAAAAGAAATTGTAAGAAACTTGTTTTAGAAGACAAATTATTGAGTATTGGGATGAAACTGATCCAGATGAAACGGAATGGATATTGAAAATTCGTGTAACACAGCAAACTAATTTGGGACCAAGGACTATTTTTATTGTATCAGAACCAATAACTTTTGCTAACACTCCCATATAGCAATATAATAAATTTAACCACACTGCAATTATGGGAAGATTCAGTCTGATCTCATAAAATCTATAGACTAAAACTAGGGGTGTTCACGGTTTGATTAAAAACCGTAAACCGATCAAAATGATTAAATAAATTAATTTTTATCTAGTTTTGGCTTTGTTTAAATTTATGCTTCAAGAAACCAATAATATTTAGTTTGGTTTTATTAAAAAACAAAGCAAAGAAAAAATCAGACCAACCAATAAATTATATACACAATTTTTATAATTATATATGTACTCCCTCCATTTTAATTTGTTTGTCTTACTTTCCTTTTTAGTCCGTTTCATAAAGGATGTCCCTTTCATTTTTTGACACCTCTTTAATTTCAATTTTTTTTTTTAAAGAAGGTTGTTGTTTTCTATTCCAAAAAATCAGAACCTGCCATAACATGTAACAGGTTCCTAATTACAATTGTGGAGAGTAGAAGGAAGATCTTCAATCCTATAGCAAAATTTACAAGGAACCTAAAACATCTTTAACTGATTCTAAATATTCTACGTACTCTTATTTACACCAAAAAAGAAACAAAACTAAGCAGTTCATCTCTGGATGGAATTACTCTTGGCTTGGAAGCATCTGAGATTTCTTTCTTTCCACACAGACCACCAAATGCAAGCTGGAATGATTTTCCATCTCTCTTTATGTCCCGTAATGCTTGCATAACTGCTCCATATCCTCAAAGTCTGGGTAACTCTCCTAGGCATAACCCAGTGCATGCCCTTCAGGTTGATGAAGACATTCCACAAAATGTTGGTTGTCCTACAGTGAAGGAAAAGATGGGTGATAGTCTCTACTTCTTCACCACATAGGAAGCACCTAGGACTCAGTTGAATATTTCTCTTCATAAGGTTTTCCTGGGTCAAAACTGTCTGTTTAGCAAGAAACCAAGTAAAACAACACTTAGGGATTTTAGTTTTCCATATCAACTTCCATGGCCACCCATTCCTCTGACTGTTACAAGGATTAAACTTCTTGTAGGTTCTTTTGACACTAAAATTGTCTTGATTGTGATCTTGCCATCCCAAACTATTATGTGCATCAGTAGTTCCTTTGAACTACCACAAGACATTGTAAAACTCCACCAACCTGTGGATCTCCTAAAACTCAAATTCCACCCTTGGTTTGATCATATCTCTGCCACAATGGCCCTTTACTGCTGGCTTAGGGTGGAAATATTCAGGAACAAAGCTTTTAAAGATCCTTGTTATAGCCATATATCTTCCCAAAAAGAGGTCTTCCGACTATTACCCAATTTAATACTACAGTTTCCTTTGAACTTTGGACAAAAGGTTTCTGATGGCTCTCCAAAGGCTTGATCCATAAGTGCTAGTGACCATTTCAGTTATCCAGTGATCCTCCATTTCACATTTGGCCTGTATTACTTCTTCCCACAGTGCTTGCTCAGTGGAGGCAAATCTCCATAAGACATTGGTTCTAGATTTTTAAATTCATTACCCCCATACCCCTGCTTGTTTACTCTTAATAAGAGTATCCCACTTGACCAAGTGGAATTTTCTGGATTCACTATTTCCTTCCCACATGAAATTTCTTCTCAAAGCATCTACTCTATCAATGACACCATCAGGAATAGGGAAAAGAGACATCATAATAGGTAGGCATAGAGTCCAAAACACTATTGATGAGTGCTAATTTTCTACTTAAAGAAAGGTAATGGCTCTTCCGATTCACTAACCTTTTTTCACATTTTTCAATCACCCCATTCAAGATGCCTATGGATTTGCTTTTGGCTCCCAAAGGCATCCCCTTAATTTCAATTTTCCAGTGACATGTTTAAGAAATCAAAGATTGAAGTTTTGGTACATTCTACATATCTTTAGCTTGAGACTACAACATTCAAAAATCTTTTTTGCTTTCTTAAACTTCGTGACAAGACAAAACCAAACAAACAAATTGAAACAAAGGGAGTACAATATATTAATTTTAATAAATAACTTTAAATACTTTGCATAATTTTTCATGAAAAATGTATTTATCTCTAATAGGCTAATGAACTTTACACCTTAAGCTCATTCCTTAACAAAGTCGTGAATCCAAACTTATCTATTCAAAGAAACAACAATGAAATTTGCCTTTTCTCTATATATTTCTTATCAACTTTATTCACTTGATTAAAGCTAATAGATCTTAAGATATTTTCTCCATAATCCAAGAAAATTATAGCTACCACATAAAACGTTAATAACGGATTATAGGTGGAAAGGGATGAAAAAATCTTTTTTAATTGTAGGAAAAAAATGAAAGAATGAAATATCATTGTGTTTATTACACCCCTGAACCAAACCAATGAATATGAATTATATTTGGTTTTGGTTTTAATAATTAAAAAACCGACTAAATTGGTTTGATTTTGGTTTTAACCAAAAACTAACCCAAACCGCACCATGAACATCCTTAACTAACATAAGCAAACATCATTCAGCACCAAAAAAATCTTTCTAGCTTCTACACACCCAGAAAAACTGCATCATATAGGCTGAAACTCCGCGATTCCAACCGAATGAGCCCATGTTGCACAGTTTAATCACATGACGAGCACAAATTTTTTGACAGTGAGTAACATGAACAGATCTGCGTTTGACATCCAGAAACACACTATCATTTTCAATCTATGAGTTCCAATCAACTCAAAGCCTATATTCTCATTAAGACAATAGCCTAAATATTTATTAGACTTTGGTAAACCCCACCCTGAAACTAATTTATTAGACTTAGGTAAACCGCACCCTGAAAACTATGTTTCCTAAAGCCAAGAGTCAACGCACGCAGCAGGGAAGAGTATTATTGCCATCCTCTTTAGTCTAGTACAAAAGAAAGTTTTATGTCATGTAGCTTATTTTTAGGTTTGGTGTACTAGGAGGATTGCAAAAGCTACTTAGTAGCAAAACATCATGTAGACAGAACACTGCTAAGAAGACCTTTACTATGCATTTTGACATTGGGACAAAATGATATGTCGCTTTGCCTTGCTTCTCACTTATAGCGGGCGCTTCAGCGCTTTTAACAACACTAATCCGAGATAAGGTAGGAGTTGCCTCCGTGGTGACAAGATGAGGGAAGCGAGACTAAGATGGTTCGGACATGTGAAGAGATGCAGAGATGCCCCAACAGAAGGTGTGAAAGGTTGACTTTGGTGGGTATGAAGAGAGGTAGAGGTAGAGGTAGTTGAAGAAATTTTGGGGAGATGTGATTAGACAAGACAAAACAAACTTGCAGCTCATCGAGGACATGACCTTAAATAGAAAGATTTGGAGGTCGTGTATTAAGGTAGTGTTAGAATAGGAATAGGTATATACAATCCTACTTAGAATAGGAATATGAATAGTATATAGTATCCTATTTGGTAAAGGATTGTATTATAGTGTTTATAAATAGGGTCTTTGTGTAGCCCCCAAGGCCTAGCTCAAGTGGCAAAAGGTGGAGGATTTGTGGCTTAGGTCGCAGGTTCAAGCCCCACACCATGCAAAGCGAAGCCCGATATTTAAGTGGAGAGGGGTAGAGGGGCGGGCCCATTTTCCACCGAGTTTAGAAGGCTGTGATTGGTCCAAAGGGCGGGTCACAGACGTATTTCTCGGTTATCAAAAAAAAATAAAAAATAAGGTCTTTGTGTAATAGTGTAGATCTACAATTCAATAATATTCTTCTCCAAAATTCCTCACAAGCAGAAAGCTAGTAGGTAGTCAAGCATGTCTAGACTCCTTATCAGTATTGTTATTATTACTCTCCTATTAACTTATTCTTTGATTTTAGTATTACTTGTTGTTTCCTTTGTGCCAGTTATCTTATTGTTTGTTGTTGTTATTGTTTTTTTTTTCGATGACAAGGGAAACCCACAGTCGCTACCCTTTGAGTGCGCACAGGGTAAAACCCCGCTCCTATGCAATAGCTCGCAAACCACATAGGAGAGGTAACCCGCACTAGGCAAGCTCGTTGCGATGAGCTCGACCCAAGGCAAACCCCTTACCTTTGCTGGCAGGGGGTTTCGAACTTGAGACCTCCAACATGAAAGTCCCAAGCCCAAACCACTGGGCCACCACTTCTTTAGTATTGTATTTGCTTACACACTTGATTTTTGATATGCGCTAGTTGAGTTGAAGCTATATGGGAAACAACCTCTCTATATTCACAAGCCAGCAGTAAGGTTGTGTACACACTACCCTCCCCAAACCGCACTTGCAAGATTACATAGAGTATGTTGTTGTTGTACAATGAGAAGAAAAGACAAATCAAATAATTTATTGTACTAATAGTTCAACAGTTCCAAGGTTAAACATAAATCAGAGATGACTCCAATATTCAGATACACAAAATGCTCAAGTAACCATCCATGCTAACCACAGAATGTTAAACTACTCAAGAAATTGTGTGATGCATGAAACACTAACAAGTTAAGACGGAAAGTAAGCATTATGGATTTCTTTTTCTGATTAATTTTTTATTTACAGTATATTTCTAAGTTTTTACCAATTTGTTTAAAAATGCACAAGCTTTTGCTAGTTTATCATGTTAAACTCTGGGGATTTTGCTAAATTCCATGTCAAGAAGAAATAAAACTTAAAACAACAAGGTAAGATCATTAACCTAACCAAACCAAAGGGAGATAGCTATTTTGCAAGATTAAATGTAATTCCACTAGTCATAATCTGAAGGAAAACACAAATTTTAGGGTAAATAAAAAATGTAATTGAAGCAACATAGCGTATTTACCCTTGATGAGCCTTTATTGGCACTTTTCCCCTGCACAACAAGAAAAAGGAGCAAACTTGATGAAAATATAGAATAGAAATGAAAATTGGCTTGTTGTTTACAAAATACAAACTTGTTGCACATAGAATAGAGAGAGACTCTTACAGAATCCCAATGAGTGCGTCTTCTGCGTTCCAAGATTGGGGAAGAATGAAAAAGAAAGGCTCTTATGTGATTAGGGTTCACCTGAGAGCTGATTAACGCCGCCCTATTCATGGCCGGAGATTCATGTAAACAACAAACGAACAAACAAACCTCACAAATTCAATTTCATATGAAAATGTTGTGCTCTTTCCTTGCTTTTAACGTATGGGCTCACCTGCTAGTTTTTAGGGCTTGTCACACCACTTTGCAATCGTACGTTTTCAATGATTTTTATTGTTAAAAAGAATTGAACCTATCATAAATCGAATTGAAAAAAATGTTATTAGATTCTTTTTAATATGTAAATTTTTAAAATATCAATATTTTAACATTTAATAGTACTACTATTTTAGTTTGTTATGTATCTGATTTATGTATTTTTTATTTGTTTGATAAAGAATACAATTAATGGAAAAATTTCAAAATGTCAATATTTTGACATTCAATAGACCCCTTAGCTACACTTTCAATATTTATTTAAAATGTCAATATTTTAATTTGTTATGTATATGATTTATGTACTTTATTTGTTTGATTTGCAAAAATACAATTATTTAATAACAAAAAGGAGAAAATCAGGGGAGATACTATTTTTTTTAAATGAACATATCACTTAAAATTCTCATCAATTACAATTTCAAACAAATTCTCTTTCTGATTTGATTGGATCAAGAGTTCCAATCTCCATTTTTCTCCCTTATCAAGATCTTAATAATGGGTGGTGAAATTAAGAACATCAAGAAGTGGAACATACATGACTGTCAAATATATTTTTCTTTTATTTGTATTATAAAAATATTACTGATTGTATCAATATAATCTAATTATTACCTATGAATATGATTTATGAAAGAAAACAAGATTCTAGAAAAAAAATAGCATACATGGTGGAAATAATACAATCTGTTGAGGAATGATACAATATTCTAAAATAAGCACAAATTGACTGTGAAAGAAATAATGATACAAGATTCGGGAAAAAAATAGCATACATAGTGGAAATAATACAATCTGTTGAGGAATGATACAATATTCTAAAAAAAGAAGAAGATATATCTATGCTTAAGAAATACAAATCCATTTGGCATACATATTTGAATGGCTACAAATATGAAACAAAATCATAAGAAATCTCACAAAATACTTGTTGACTCGAATTTACCTTTATCAATGGGTGAAAAATCTTTTGAATTAATTGTGAGATTTCTTGAACAAGTGTAGGAAATTCGAAGAGTTGATTTTCTTGAACAAGGAAATGAGATAACAATGGTGAAAAAGGGAACAGAGAGAAATGAGTGATTTGGGGTAAAACCTAGAAAGAGGGGTAAGTGAGTAATTGAGGTATTTTTTTAAATTTTTTACCGGATAGTGGAGTAAAAAATGGTCCAATGTGGCCTGATTTGAGAAATAAAAGGAAAGAAAATTAATTATATTAGGATACAATTTATTTTCTAAAATATTGACATTTTTAATAATTATTTTAAAGTGTATATGTTTTTAATAATTATGTTAGAGATTGTGACTAGTTTGCTAATTTTTCCTGGGTTCTATTAATTGTTTTAATTGGATTATCGCTTTAGTTTTGGTTTTTAATAGTATTAGAATAGTTGGTAAACGATAATTCATCAAGACTGTAGTAATTTACTAGTTCTACTTTATACATAAATATTAAATATTAATCTCAATATCTTACTAGTTATTATCTTTGTCTTTTAGCCTTCACTTCACATTTCACATTATACAAAACGTCAAAACCTAAAGTAATAACCATATTCCTCTTAATTTCTCTTTGTGTTACACTTGTATAGTTCTTTTCATGTAAGTTATTATTGTTTCTATTTTATGAGCATTTGTAAAGTAACATTATTGTCTTGTCGCGTCAAATTTGTTAGAAAAATCATATATTTGTTTTATAAATATTTTTATTGGTTAAACCAAAAACTAAACGGTTAAAAACCAAAAATCGATAAAAATATATATTATTTGTTTGATTATTGATTTAGTGTATTTAAAAACCGAAAACCGATAATAATAAGATTGAACCAAACTGATCGATGCATGTCCATACATTTTTATCGTCCTAAATATTTCATTTTCAACCTCTTTTTTAAAAATATATTCTACAATCAATTAGAGCTAAGTTGATTTAGCAATTATGTCATACTAGTGAATTTGCTCTTGTTTTGCTTTAAAATAAAATTAAAATATGGCTATATATAATTATTATTCGAATTCTTATAATTATAAATTAAACTTTAATAATTGATCAATTTTTTTTTTAATATTCTTCAACCATAATATTATCAATTATATTTTCAAAGTCATCACCAAATATAGGAAAAGAAAACATAGCTCAACAAATTTAATAATAAGCAAATAAAAAATAATTCATTCTTAAGCAAAATTCAAAATATATCTCATATTATTACTACTATTATAGAAAAGGCTAGTTTCGACATGTTACTTTTTTGTTACTTTACTTTACTTTACTACTGTTATAGAAAAGGCTAATTTCGACATATTAATTTTTTGTCTTTAAACAACAAAGTTAGGGTCTTTTAGTCATTTCACTCTGCCAAGCCAATATGGCTAAAATATATGTGTCTCCACGTCTAGCTTATGAATCCTGGTTTCATATCATGATATGTGGCAATTTAATAGGCTAAAGTTATTTGTGTGCATTAATATTGCTCCACCTGTTAACTAACATAAATGCCATCTTTATATCTTCTCACTTCTCAATGAACAACATTAATTTCTTCATGGGATTTCTTTACGGTTGCTAATTTAGTTTTGTATCTCTGCTCATTACTTCATCAACATCAATTACCAAAGTTTCACAATTTTGATGGAAATTTCAGCTAATTAGCATATTATTTCTCTGTTCTAGATTTGGATCTAATTATTAATGTTTGTATTTCTCTTTGTTTTCTCTATTCGATAATTTATTCTCAATTTTTTTTGCAGGTAGAATTTGGATCTAATTAATTTTCTAAGAAGAACGATATTTTTAGTCAATCATACGAAAGAAAAAGTAAGCATTTCTCATTAGTGAAACAATCTCCTCTTATTTGTTCTTTGTTCATAGTTTTTTGAGATTAGGGAGTAATTTGAATTGTATATATGGGACTCAAACGGGTTAAGGGTTCAATATCCTGTCCAAGTGTCGAGTTTATGAAAAAGGATATTTTTTGTTATTGGAGTTTTTCTTGCATTTCACACAAAATGATCTTGCTTGAGGAGGTAATTTGGATTTGCAGGGTTCCAAAGCTATGTTTTTTTAAAATGGATTTGTTAATTCCTTGAATTTTCCTTCGAATTTGTGGAAATGTTATGTTGTTAAGGAAGTAATATGAATTGTATATCATGTGAGGTTGAGGTATTAACTATATTATATGAAAGTGAACTTTACAAAGAAAAATGGTGTTGTCTCCCAAAATAGAGAAGGAACAATTTAGTTAAAGTTCTTTTTCATATATAAATTAGGATAAATATTGGAAGTCGTTTTTGAGTTTTGAGTCAAATTGGGCTAAATTATAGGAATAGTATTATTAACTTCTTCATTCACAATTGTTGAGGGATTCACCCTTTTTAAGTCATAGAGTTGATTTGAATTGTGAACTATATAAGAAAAATATGATTCAGCAAATCATAACGCCAAATACTCACCAATATTCAAAACCACACACTCAAACCCCATGTTACTTTTACTTGTTGTGATGTTAGGTTAGTTGTACTATTAAATGAACTATTTTACCTACACTCTTTGTGAACTCTTCATACTTGAACACAAAGCTATAATTTGCTCATCTCATTTAGATTTCTCCGATACTCAATGGAAGAATGAGAGATGAATGGGTTTTTTTCTAACCGACAACCATCACTTATGACTTACTAGGAATGACAGTTCGGTCACCTAGTTGTTCGTTTGGATTCTGTGCAAGTTTCTCGTATTTTGGAGTTTTTGAAACTTGAATGGTTGACTTCGACCATATGTTCAGAAAGAAGGTTTCATAATGTAATTATGACAGTTTCGTTAGCTTTGGAACATTGAGTTCGACATAGAAGGACCTTGTGTATGGGTCCCAATACTTCCAAACTCATCTCGTTCCTTCACGTGGAATTTGGCTTAATATGGAGCTTGGATGTGGGATCCACTTTTCATTGAGATGAATTATGTTGGAAGTTTTGAAATCTTCGTTCAGTCTAGAATGATGAATTTTATGGGGTAGCATACCTCGATTGCATGCATAGGGTTTTGAACAAATTCTGAGCACTATGTTAGGGATTTTTCAGACTTGGGTGTTTTAACTATGCACCAATATCTAGCGCATGTGGCCTCCTTCATCGCCGTCGAGATAAAGCCTCCGCGATCGCGAAAGGCACCGCACTTGACCATCGCAATCATGTGGGCCTTGGCTGCGATTAAGACTGGTAGCTCTGGGGGTTGGCCACTTTTGGTCACCGTGATCATGAGGTTTGACCTCTGCAATCTCATAAGACCTTTTATCTAGGGGCCATGATTGCGACCTAGGGGTCTGTGGTTGCGATGAGTAATTGTCTGGTCTTTTAATTAAGACCAAAACGCGATCCAACTCTTATTTTAAAAGTTCCAAGTTGAGTTTCTCGAGCTATACACCTCTGAATTGAGTTATTCTTGTTGCATTTGGTCTAGATAGTGCATGGATATGTATGGGAGTGTTTAAGGAAGTGTGGAGAGCATCATGTTGAGGTAATTATCGTCCCGAAGGGTCTGCCTAGCCTCTTAATTGGTATTTTAATGTAAATTGTTGCATGTTGTTGAAATCTGCCATTCTGAGCCTTAAACTATGTCCCATTTTGGGACACAAGCTTGGTAAGTTGTTTGGGAGATTTTGACGGAGTTAATTTTGAGATTCCCAACTTGGGTCTCACAGTTTTTTGTGACTTGATTTTCTATGTCTCAAATTATTGTGTGTTTGGTGTCAAAACGTTTTGACGTTGTGATTCTGTTTTTGATAGCATAACAATGATCGGAGGCCTTTTGGATAGGCAAAGCTCCAGAATCATGATTTGAGAGCTCATGGGATTGGCTTATGAGGTAGGTTACGTGTTATGACTTTAGATTGAACTTTGAATTTAGCATTGGGATGGGTTTCTACGTTGCTCTATGTTTGGTTATTATAATTTATGGTTTAGGAGTCTTTCGGGTAATAAAAAGCATGCCTATCTAGTTGTCTTGAGTTATTCATGCCTCGTGTTATCTATTGATTGATATTGTATTTATGGGTAGTTGATTCTTGGTCATTGGTTAGAAATCATGCCATATGTGGCTGTTTAGGTTTTTTAGGAAGCGATAACATGTTTACTTTGTATTTTGTGATCATACCCTACCTTGTGGTCTTCATATGTACTTGTTTGTGATTTTTGGAAGCTTTTTAAATGCCTTAGATGGGGTGTAGGCTAGTGATTACCGTAGACTCATATTTTGGAGCCGATAGGCCTTAGAACTGCTTCGACATTGCTTCAGATAACTCAGCTCCAATGTAGACTGATATATTTTGG
Source organism: Solanum piurae (assembly GCA_029582685.1). Taxonomy (NCBI): domain Eukaryota; kingdom Viridiplantae; phylum Streptophyta; class Magnoliopsida; order Solanales; family Solanaceae; genus Solanum; species Solanum piurae. Next base: position 30,326 of record JAJOOO010014898.1, on the reverse strand, counting down.
TCTATTTTTGGGGGCGTGTACTCTTTTATGGTATATATATATATATATATACATATACATATATTGCTACAAGGTTTTGAGATTGGATCTCGTTTAGTTGGATATATATATGTCGGTTTCTATTCTTATCTTCCGTTGTTTCTTTAAATTATATTCTACATTTCATGTTTTTGGTTGTTTCTATCTCGTATGCGTGATGCTTGTCATTCTGAGCTTCAAGTTGACTTATCTACTAGTTTGTTATAGTAGGTGCCATCATGACTCGAATTTTCAGGTCGTGACATCATCCCCCTTATAGTCTATTCAATCCTATGGATTAAAGAGAGAAAAATGTCTAAATAAATATGTTATATCATCTAAATTAGAATGAATTGAATGAAAAAAGTGAAAGAATCCAAAAAAATAGATGAAATCTTGGCCAAAATATTATGCCATATCTACATGTTTTAGATCACAATTATAATATATATCGGTAGATAAATATAAATTGTATATTTAAAAGGTAGAAATTTATATAATAAAATACCAATCAGTTTTATTCAGGCAATAAAATAATCAGTTAAAGACTATCTTCTATTACCCTTGATACATGAAGTGTTGTAATGACCTCCAAGTCATTTATGTTTTTATGCCTCCTGTTCTTCATTTAGAGCTTTCATGTAGCGACCCTAAGTCATTTATGACTTAGTGGGAATGAAAGTTTGATCACTTGGCCGTTCGTTTAGTTTTAGTGTTTTGGAGCTTTTGAACCTTGAACGATTAGTTTTGATCAAAATTTTAGGAAGATGATCTCATGATCCAATCCTGACGATTCCATCAGCTTCAGAAGGGTCATTTTAGGGTAGTTACATAGTTGGCATGACTCCCAGTGTTTTTGGTGTGAGTTTGTGCTATTAAGGCCTAAGTTTGACTTTAATGAACATTCTGAGTAAATAAGGCCTGATGAGAGTTTCGTTAGCGCAGTTAACTCTAAAATGTTGAGTTTAGTCTAGAATGACCATTCGTTTGGATCCCGAGGCTTCCGGGCTAATTTCGAGCCTCCTTATGGATTTTGGCTTAAATAGAGTTTTAGTGTGGGACCCACTTTTTGCCGAGATGATCTCATATGGGAATTTTGGAACCTCTATTGAGTCTGGAATATCAAATTTGCTAGGGTCGCATATCTCATTTGCATGCACAGGTTCCAAATGAATTCGGAACACCCTATTAGAGATTTCGGAACTTGCCAAACCAGCTAATATGCCTTAGCTGGTGCAGACTTATTTGGTCTTCGCGTTTGGTCAGAGGGTCATGTTCGTAGAGCTTTGCCGCGATCGTAGAGGTCCCATTCGTGGGACCCCTACCTGCGAACACGGGGATATGGTTAACCGTTGGTCGCATTCATGGGGCCCTCATCGCGTTCATGGAGGCTCGCCGCGTTCGCTATGAAGAGTTGGGTACAATATTTAAATAAGACATGGACGCGAAGGAAGCCTCATTTCTTAATTTGAATTAGCATTTTTTCCCTCTTTCGAGATCCGATTTGAGCGATTCAAAGTTTTGCGTTATCATTGAGACCATAGAAATGTGGGTTGGTGATCGAGAGCTGCTGAAGAACCTCCATTTGAGGTTAATTTGGGTGTGTTTGGGCTGCCTTAGCATGGGTTCTTGATTAATTGGGCATGTTGTTGTGTTGGTTGTTTTAGGCCTCAGATTGCGTTCAATTTTGGAATACAAGGTCGAGGCATAGTTTAGGAACTTTTGTCGGAGTCAATTCCAAAATTTCTAGTGTGGGTTCCACAATTCCCATTTGACTCCAAAATTGGTTCAATTTCCGTTTTATGTGATTTTGATGTCTTAATAACCGTACTGACGTTGTGATCCTATTTTTGATAGCGTGGCAGCATTCGGGAGCCATTCAGAAAGGAAAAGCCTTGTGATTTGGAGTGCGCAGTTGGTTTACAAGTAGACTAAGACTTTCTTTCTAGTTAGATTGAGCACGATTGTGTGAATTCATCATGATTAATGTGAATTGGGGCGGGTACCTAGTTATTCCTACTCTTCTTCTTATAAACCATGTTTTAGGGTTGATCGACATTGTGTTAGTTGGGGTTATATGTGTTATTGCATGCTACTGTGAATTACTCGTGTTATTACTTGTTTTCTGAAGCATGTTCGACCTTAGCCTATGATAAACTTGTATTGCCTTAAACTACATGCCAGTAGCTTTATTATGTCTCCGACGTCGTTTCAGACTAGGTCCTTGTAGAGTGGAATAACATACTTGGATTTGATAGTATGAGCCTTAGTTTAGGCATTTGCGCAACTTGTTAGCCCTTTATGTCTTCTTTTCGTATTACTATGGCTTAGATGCGTTACCAAAGGTTTTGCGCTTTCTCGGGATTGGTGTAGTTCAGGCTTTGAGCCTTTTTGTGATCTTTTGGGAGTGGACGTCAATCCACGGTGGCTTGGAGCCTACTTTATATCCTATTCAGAGTCGACATACCCTCGGGTCACTCTTGCTAGCTGGGAGGCTAGTGGACTGGCTGGGTGACCTTGATATCTGAGATCCTTTATGAAGTTGACACGTCCCCGAGTCAGTTTTGCTAGCTGGGTGGCTTACACTCCTAGAGTTGACTTTCTGGCTAGGCGGCCTAGATTGATTGTCACTCTTGCTAGCTGGGCTGAGAGTTGACTGATTCTTGGTTACGTGGTTACTGGGTAGAGAGCCCGACTGACTTCCTCAGTTTCATATTTGAGTTACTCTTCATTCTTGTAGTCTTAGCTATTATTTGCACCTGTCGAGCTTATAGGGATTTATTCGGATTTTTATTTAAACTTGAGCATGGGTGTATCTTCTGAACTTATGGGGTCTAGCTAGGTTTAGTTTAGTTGTATTTTCAGTATTCTCGTGTGCTTCCTTTTATATCTGCTTTGACCTTTGTTGTGTCTAGATTCTCTCTTTTCAGATTGTTTTTACCTTTCTTGCTCAATCGACCTATGATGTCTACTGAGTACCTTCACTTTGGAACTTATAGTACACTTTGTATCTTTTCATGATGTTGGTCCTAGTACCAGTTACCAATAGTGATCATTTATGCCATCTTTTGTAGCTTGTGGACATCGGAGATGAGGGCGAGCACTTGGTATCTTGGATGAGTCCGTCTCCTTGTTTATATATGTTAGCTAGTTTTTTGCCTTTGAGACGACTCATTATGGTCCTTTTTTGGGATTTGTATATTGTTCATATTAGAAAACTCTATGCTCGTGACTTCCATGTTCTGGGAGGTTTCCTATTGTATATAGTTTTTTGTTAGCTTCGCTTATATCTCTTTTTATTGTTAATATTATTTTTCTAGTTAATTCTACCCTTGTACTTATTGCTTGCCGTTTTGGGTATAGATTGACTTACCTACTGGTGATTATAGTAGGTGCAATCATGACTCGAGATGTTGGGTTGTGACAAGTTGGTATTAGAGCACCAAGTTCACCGGTCTCACTTTTACAGAGCTAATAATACATAGTAGAGTCCCACAAATCGATGTGGAGACGTTAGTGACCTATCTTTGGGAGGCTACAGGGTGTCGTTAGGAATTTCTCTCTTTTGATATCGCTTTCGTGTAGTGTTTGTTATTGGTTTCTTGAAATCTCACTTATTTCACTCTTTTAGTAGGATGACTCGTATGCGGTGCGTGGTGGCTCGGGGTAGGGGTCAACCTCATTTGCCAAGTAAGGGTGCAACACCACCCATATATAGAGAGAGGGGTACAAATCTTGCGGCGGACCTTATGGCAACCCTTGTTTCAGAGAAACTGGTGGGGCTGGGACTAACTCAACCACCACACGGACCGACTATGTCTCCAGATCTTCAAGAAGTCATTGCTCAACTTATGAATGTACTAAGGGGCATGCAATAGGCCCCAACTGTAGCACCAACACCTACAGTAGGTCAGCAAGATCAACCTGCAACAAAGGCACCTCGGGCCCAGGCACCACCTGGGTGCCGCTCGTGTTTGAGCCCGGAGTTATGCCACTAGAGAAGCAGAAGATGCTTGGAGTGTTCTTGAGACTTTAGCCTCTGAGGTTTTTTAGGGATGTAGGTAAGGATTCCCACAAGTTTTGGACTACGTGTTGTGAGCGGCTGCATACTTTGGGTCTAATGCAATCAAGAAGAGCTGACTTCACTGCGTATTAGTTGGATGGGCCAGCCACACAGTGGTGGCATTCCTTTATTGAGATCAGGCCAGTTCGATCTCTTTCGGTCACTTGGACTGAGTTTTCTAAGACCTTCTTGGCCAGGTTCATCCCCTGCAACATTTCAAATCATTTCCGAGATCAGTTCTCTAGGTTGGAGCAGGGTTCTATGATCATGTCTGAGTACGAGGTGAGGTTTCATGAGCTCTCCTGTCAAGCTACCATGATTCTACCTACTGAGGATGAGAGAGTTCGATGTTTTGCTCGTGGGTTTAGGCTTCAGTTGCGGATTGAGACTCGATCTATGATCTATGTGGGTCACTCCTTTTTAGATGTTGTTGAACACACCTTTACTATTAAGAAGCTCCGTCGTGAGGCACAAGAGGGCAATGACAAAAGAGCTAGATATGAGGTTAGCTACAACGAGTCCCGTTCCAGAGCCAGAGATGCACAAGATAGGACTACACATCGCTCTAAGCCTGTTCGGACCTCAATGCAGAGTTTAGAGGGTGATCGGTACATCTAGAGTGAGGTTGGCTCTAGGTAGAGTCATAGGTCCTAGGCTAGTGCTACAAGTCGTGGTGTCCGTTCTCCTGGGAGCAGATCAACTCTGGGTTGCTTTGATTGTGGTGAATTTGATTATTAGGCTAGATATTTCTCTTTGCGTTGGAGGATTTCTCCAGCTAGACAGGCAGCTGAACCAGCTCTACTAGCAGCACCTCCAGCTAGAGGTTGAGATTAAGGTTAGGACCATCGTAGTGGAGAACAAGGAATTCGAGATGGTCCCTAGGGAGGTAGGTCAGGTGGTAGGTCGGTGGTAGGACTGATGGTAGGGTAAAGGCAGACATGGCCATTTCTATGTAGTTCCAATGAGGGTGGTAGCTGATATACCGTGAGTTTACGATATTTTTGATGCATTTCACTTAGAGTTTGTGTATCTTTGTCATGCCCCAAGGCTACCCGCTTGACGTAACACGGGACCTAGGATCACGAGTGACCCAAGCTAACCCTGAAGCTAGCATATCATAAGCATACTGAAAGATATCTAAATGAAAACATGAACTAATGCGGAAGCTAAATCAATTGATAACTGAAAGTAGGGAATACCTAACTAGTCTGAAGTATAAAAACATACTACGAATTTAACCATACTGAAAGATAAACTTAACAAGTCAAGATGATTCTAGTACTATGTCTGAAAAGCCTCTAACCGACTAGAGTTATTGGGACATGCCCCCAGCTAACTCTAGCAAGACTAAAAACTGAATAAAAGACTAAAAATAAAATGCATTTTTATTGTCCTCAAAAGATGAGGACTCACCACTGAAGCTGCTGGATACGAACCGAGAATCGATCTAAGCATGATCTGGATGCTGATTACCTGAACCTACATCATGAAAGGATGTAGCGCAGAGTATGTGTCAGTACTTGGAATGTACTGAGCATGCAGGATATAGATAATAGTTGAACAAAATATAGCTGAGCAATAATATAATCTGAATAGAAGATAAATGTTGAATACAACTGAAAACTGAGCTAAATGCAATGACAAAGTACTAATCATGAACATAACATGCTGAAACTGAATACTGAAGTATAAACTGAAAACCTGGTCAAATGCACTAGAGTTTGACTATGGGAGCTACTATTAATCGACATAAAATCACGTGAGCTAAATGCGGAGTCCGATGTATACTCCCCATTGAGAGGACCCAATATACCTTGCCAGGGGTATAAAGGCATAACTGGCATGATCACTAAATCTGATTCCCAATAGAGGGGACTTATATTCCTATGGGGGCACGTAGTTCTGGGACTATGAGGGTATGCTTAACTCTAGTCCAACTCGGTGCTAAGCCTACTCCCAACTGGAAATGTATATGACACAACATAACTGAAATACTGGATAGCTCAATGTTCTGACATGCAAATCTGAAAATGCAACATTTAAGAACTGACAATGTAACATTCAAAAACTAGAGCATGTTTATCTGTTTAACTGACCTAGCAAGTGTAATTCATGAACTAAGAGAATCTACACAACTAGGATTCTGAGTTTCATGCAAGGAACTAAGCAACTTTCCAAGAAAACATGATAATTCGATTACGAATACTACCACAGCTAAGTCACAATAATATTCCAAGGTTTTAGAAATCGTAGGTCTAAACAAGATATAGAGAATCAAGAATCTGACTCGGTTCTAGGGACCTAGTGGATGAAAGAAACCCACAAGTGAAATCTCACATACTTGGTGATGAAATCTACGGAGTAATCCTTTGATTTTTTGGTGGAACTTGAAGCAAACATGTTGCGTGTTCTTGAGAGGGTTGTCAACTTTTCTCTCCTTTTTGGCTTCAATTTCGATGAATTTTGGTGAATAACTATTTTGGTTATGTTCTGACTAGGTTATTAGGATAAAACTAAGTAAAATGACGTAGTTTAAATGCCCAATGCATAGGGGAAAGACTAAACTGACCCTAACTTAAAAGTTGACGAGGGCCGACCACGACACTACTGATGGTCCGTCGTTGGGACCACAACCCGTCAAGTGAGTGGTGGTTCTTGGCCAGAGCTACTGGTTCTGGGGGAAGTCCATCCACGAGCTCTACCATGGCCCGTGTGAAGGACCACATATCGTGAAGGCCACCGTGGTTCTTCACTTGGACTAGGGGTCTGCTGGCTCAGGACGATGGACCCCTCCACGGCCCGTCATCAAGACCATTGCCCGTGGTGGGCTCTGTTGTCTGAGTCCTGAGCTTGGGTTCTTTCTGCCTAGCCTTCATGAGCATTTCCACGGCTCGTGTGGTGGTCCACGACCCGTGAAGGGTTCCATGGTCCAACACTTCTGTGTGGGTGTGAACCACGGGCAGGTTGACGAATCGTGGTTCTTTTCACGGTCCGTGAACCCTGTCGTGGTTCACCAAATTTTGCTAATTTCTGCTGCAAAGTCCAAGTCTGATTTCTCAGGTGTTACAGTCTTAAGCTGTTTGTTATTAGATATAATGGTTTTTATGTAATCTTTTGCAGGAAATTGGTTCGAAAGCGGTTGAGACAGAAAACGAACTGAAGTGGCAGCAGTAGCAGTCAACAGAGCCAAACCACGGACTGTAGTTCTATTGACGGGCCGCAGGTGAAGGATTGTGGATGTGAGTTCAAGGAAGTCTGACCAAATGTGGAACCATGGAGGCAAACTATGCCCCGTAGGGTGAATGACGGACCATCCTGCACGACCGTCATTTTTTATTAGAAAGTTGATTTCCAATACTTGAACCACAGAGGGACATGACATATCGTAGTCCAATCCACGGACTGTAGGTGGGACCTGATTTCATGTGTCAGGACACTTCATCCAATACTAAGTGTCAACGATCATTAGTCAGTAATATAACCCAACTAAGTGAGTTGGGGTCGAATCCCACAGGGAGTGGTACGTATTTGAGAATCAATAGAAAAGCATGAATATGTTCAAGTCAATCATAGGTAAAAATATTTACGAATAAAAGCATGATTCAAGTTTGGGGTGACATAAGTGTCAAATAACAGGGTTTTTTTTATTGTAATTATCAACTACAACAGTAAATAACATAAAAATAGCAAGTATAGAAACGGGTTCTTGGGATGTGATTGGATTATGGGCTAAGGTAGACAAATGGGTGATAGAAATCAATAGTGAATAACTATAAATCAGTGAATAAGCTAGACTTTAGTGGGGATAAACTTTCTCTCGAACAATTTACCTCGAATAAAATTGGTTGATGTCGAACATCAATAAGCAACAATTAAGAACAACCTATGCTTTAGTCCATTCACTTTCTTGAGCTGAATGTGTGGAAAAGGGTTTAGGATTCACTCTCTCGAGTTGAACCCATGACAACCTATTACCCACATACCATCAAATCAGTAATCTTGGTTGTAAAAGCTCTCTCTCGAGCAAGCCAAAAACACGAAGGTAAAGTTGCATTTGCAACTACAACCCTTTAGATTAAGCCAGAATTACTGAATGAAATCACTTTTAAACAACATTTACACTATCAATTAACACTACCCAACAGCTAAATCAACCCTTAATCACATAATCACACCACAAGAATTGGGGTTTTAGCTAGACATTATAAAAATATAGAAATCGTTACCAAATTGTGTTTCCATCAACTGGGAACGATTAATTTCCTCTTTACAAAGGTCTAAGATGAAGAATCTTCAACACCCACTTCCAATTTCTCAAAAATGGAAATCTTCAAATCTTCAAAGCTAAGAAAAATATTGTCTCAAAACTCAGTTCTAAGCTCTCTAACTTGAAAACTGAATAATAATGAAAACTAGATAAAAAAAATCTTCAAACTAAAAATTCAAACATGTATTTATAGTCGCCAAAAATAAGCTGCAAAGGACCATTCGGCGCAATAAGTCGGGATCATCGATCCCCTCGGCGATCCCCCCTTTGGTCAGTTCCATCATCTTTTTGCTTTGGGCTTTAACAACTTCAAGTTTTGTAACTTTGGGCGATATAGCAATGCATCGCGGAACTATTCGGTGACTCGCCGACTCCTCCTTTCTATCGCCGACTTGATTTTCTCCTTCAGGGCTTGGCACACTGGAACATTAGGCGAGACCATGGCCATTCGGTGACTCACCCAATGGTTTAGGCGATCCTCAGGCCTTCCTTTCTTCGTTTTTTCAGTTGCCTTGTTCCTTTTTGCTCATTAGTGTCATGCTTTGTTCCTCAATCCAAATACCTGAAAATCAAGGATTTACATCAGTTATTGGCATAAAATATGCATTTGAGGACACTAAATCTATTAAAATAAATCCATAAATGAGTCCAAATCATGGACTCATCAACACCCCCAACTTAAACTTTTGCTTATCCTCAAGTAAAACTCAAGTTTAGCAGTTCAAAAAGGATGTCTCAAACAGTGCTACACAAGACTCAATCATGAATGCACACAAAGAGACTCAACTTACTCATGCAAGGATTAATTGTGCACTCAAAGATTCAAGTTGTGACTCACCATTATCAAAGATTCTCAAGTTCACAATACTTGCTTCAAATTCAAGTTCAAGCTCAACAATGGTACTCAAATGCCCTCACACAAAGAATGATTCCATATTCACACACAATGGTTCACAATTTAAAGTTCTGGAATCAAACGCAACGCTCACACTCACAAGGATGAACACATTGCATGATTTCACCCATAGGTTTGCCCTTATTTTGCAATCAACAATTGTTTTAGCTCACTCAAGATCAAAAAGGTATTTTCAAGGCTTGTAACGGGGCTGAGTGCAAGTGTTTGGTCATTTAGGCTCAATGGTTGTAATCCTCATAAAATGTGGTGTGAACAACGCTTTCTTTCCTTTTCTTCATCATTCTCATGTGTGCTTACAAATCACCCCAATATTCATCTTCCATGGACTGTTGGATACCCCATTTTCTTTGCACTTTCACAACTTTATTCTTTTTCTTTTTCGTTCTTTTTTTTTCTCTTTTTTATATATGAAGGGGTTCCATTTTTCTCAAACCATGGGTCAAAGGGGACTTTCTTGCACTTATTTATTTACCTTCTCTTTTCACCACACCCCCAACTTAGGCTTTTGGCCTAAGTTGGCTATTCACACAAACCACAAATCATGAGGATTATGGGTAATTGATCAAGAAAGGTCACCATTTCATCAAGTTTCTTCCAAGAAAAGGTTAAGGCTCAAAGGGTGTTCAAGCGAGGTTCACACACTCATAAGGTAGGCCACAAAAAGAGGTATAATGTCAAATTGTTTCACACTCTTCAAAGTTGCCTAAGATCATATCAAGAGATTACATAACTTAGTCAACCGGACCAACGGGAAAAATTCTATGTGTCATCACACATGGTTCACGGTAAGCTCATCACACAAGGCATTAACACCAATGTCCCACAAGACTCTACACTTTCGCTAGTGTGCAATGTTCATCACAAGAGACTCAATTTGATAATTGGCTTGTCACAACGAGATGCAAAAAGTTCACATATTGTCTATGCAACTTCATTTGGCCTCATCGTAGCCGCACATTCATTTTTGTTTGATTATGAGCACTATTCAATTCATCGGTATTGATCAAGACCGATACTCAAATTTGCAAGAAAACATCCATATTCAAACACAAACAAGAGGTGGCACAATTTTTTCGAAAGGGTCAAAATATCATTTATCGTTAAAAACACAGAGCCACAAGCTCAATCATCCACAAAAGCAGTATAAAACAAAATTATAGCTCAAAACCCAAATATATACACAAAACCATAGTCACAAAAGGTGGGCCTCACCCCACCACAAATAAAAATCACTTGTCCTCAAATGCAATCAAATAATATCCAAAAGTCAAAGTAAAGTAAGACAGAGAGGGAGGTAAAGAAGTGATCCTGTCTACTCAGTCACTCCATCTGTCTGGGCATCAGTACCCAGTGTAGTGCTCAGAATTTGGGCATCAGCACTCGGAGTCGACTCATAAGTACCCGCTCCACCAATGGTTGTGTCTCTCAAAGAAGTCTGGCGTGCCGTCTCAAACATCACATCCTCCAAGTCAGCTAGATCATCATAAACTGCAGCATCATGCACCTCTATCTGCTTCTCGTTGGTCTCTGCATCTGACTCATCAACTGCTGCATCTTCTCTATGTACATCTTCGGTGGTAGTCGGAGGAATCTCTGAAGTCTCAGAGGCATCCACATCATCCGTAACCTCCAGTAGTGAAGTAAAGTCAGTAGACTTCAGATAGTCTACATCCTTTCTCAGATCAGCAACTTCGGCTTTCAAAGCCATAACCTCAGAGGTCTTCCCAGGCTTGCTCTCACAAGCCTCAACTCTCGTAGTGAGAGTCTCAATGGAAGTCTAGAGGGGGGTCAGTGCGGCTAAAATAGCAGCCTTAATCATCCATGGGATAGATCTCTCTAGTCTGGTCGCCCTCACTTCACCTGAATGGGCCAGGTGCCCCATCTTCAGGATCATTGCCTGAGTAATCTTTACTGGCTGGGAGGAGGTAGAGGTACCCGGGGCATGTGAAAAAAGAAGAAGGAGAAGATGTACCTGAAGTCCTGAAGGCCCGAAGGCCGGAGTAGGAAAAGATGCCTCTGTAGGTATAAAATCAACATCAACCTTTGGAGAAGTATATGTTGGAGCTGATTTCCTCCTGTCAGCCTCCTCTCGTGTGTGCTCTGCCTCAATGCGCCGGATGTCAGTCGAGGAAGACGGGGTAACCTCAATATCTCTCGTATCATCCCGAGGAACTCCAGCATGCCTGCACAACTCTGTGATCAGGACTAGGAATGGAAAGGAAGTCTTCCTCTGTTTGGCCCTCATGGCCATCTCTTGCTCAATGATAAGTCCCAAGTTGAGCCGTCTCTTCGCTAAGATAGACCCTAAATAAGATGCCTTCGCATGTCGGAGGATAGATTCATTCTGTGAAGGCATGATGGAGTTGTTGATGAATCTGAACCAATACCGGGCAACTACATTCAAATCCTTCTTCTCGATCTGGACTCCCGCCTCTATCCACCTCGGGGTGACATCAGAGAGAAGGGGGGAAAGACAACCCTTTAAGTCATCCAGGGATTGAGCAGTCGCCAAGCCTTCATAATCATGCTCGAACCCTGTGGCTCTCTCAAGGACACCGTTTATGATATCACTGCAGCATCCAACTTCCACACCTCGAACCATGACCAAATTAACCGGCCTGAACTCGCTGGCCTTTTTCTTGCTATTCGGAACCAAGTCACCATACGCTGTATAGAACTCTTAGACCCATGATGGAATATAAGGGCCTCGGGGTCTGGTGAAAATCTAAAACCTATGCCACTATAGTATCTCCCTTATACTGAGTATCTACCCTTTAGCCCATGTATCGATAATAACTTCTCCTCTATGATGGTTTGTAATTCATCACCATTTAACTTGTTTAGAAGCCTGGGAGGACTGGTGGCATAGGAGCCACAGGAGGTGCTTGAGCTGGCACTAAGTCTGCTGGGGTGGAAGCTGATGGGACTCTAGCTGAGTCAGGGTGAGATCGAGCCCGGATCTCATCTCGCCGGGACTGCAAAGGCTGGTTGTCCTCAGGTTCAGATAAAGCAGCCTGGGAGTCAGCAGTCACTCTCTCATATGTGTGCCTTTTTCCCTTGCCTTTGTCTCCTACTGGGAGCTCTTGCCTTCCCTTCTTGGGAGGATTTGATCCCCCTTCATTGATTGTGATACCCCGTGCTCTTTTTCGGGGTGGCATGTCGATGTTTGTTCTTACCATGTCTGCAAAACACCGGGAAATAGTTAAAAACATTTCAATCAAAAGCACAAAAAAATAGCAGTTGCAAACAGACTCGCCAAATCGGTCGGCGAGTCGCCGAATCATTTTAGCGAGCTAGATCGGGCTCACCGAAAGGAGTGGCTCAAAAATCTCAGAAAATTTTGGCATGTCAGCGAAAGGAAGGCCTTTCGGCAAATCGCCGACAGCATTCGGTGAGCAAGGATTAACGCCGAAAGTTACAGTGCAAACAAGGTTTAGGGGTGCAGACAAAGGGCGATCAAGAAGACCTATCGGCGAGTCGCCGAGTGCTTTTGGCGACCTCAAGCTTCTCTCCGAAAGTTATAGAGCCCAACTACTCATTTAGAATGAAATTAAAGGCGAGATGGGGAACTTCGGTGAATCGCCGAGTGGTTTGGCGAGCTCGACCCAGCTCGCCTAACGACCCATCTTGCCTACTTTCAACCCAACTTCTCAAATTCAACCCGGCAACCCCTGAAAACAAAATCAAAGCATGCACTTATCAAATTAAGCTCAGACCCAATACACCCATTACCCCGGGATACTCAGACTTCTCGCGGTTTTTCCAAATTTGGCCATTTGATGACTTTTTCCCTTAAGAATGACGTCACCCGCTCTATTATTGGGAAAATTATGTCATTTGGCACAATAATGGGTTACTTAGACTTCACCCGACTAGACTCAACAACATGCAAGCACAACCCCACAAGATTTAACCAATTTTAATCCACAAATTCACGGGAATTCAACAATCTAAATAATACGGGCAAGATTTTCGAATTAACACAGGCACACATAAAAAGAATTAAGATCAGAGAGTCCCAACACACATCACTAAGATAAGATCATTGCAAATGAGTACAAATTTGATAAAAATAAACTTAGAGTTCGGAAAACCAACCTTATATGCCGATTAAACAAGATTGAAATGCTAGGCGACAAAGTAATCCACTCCAAACACTCAATCAACGACTTAAATACGATAAAAATGCAAAAATATAGGGAACTAAAGTGTGGGTGTGAGTTTGGGAAGATTAAAAATGAGGGAAAGTGAAAGAATTTGAAAGTTTAGACATTTGGCCTTTAAAAACCGTTCAGTTCTCGCCCATTCGGTGACATTAGTCGTGTTCACTGACTCACTCGGAGACACACAGAGTGGTCACTTACCTCATCGAGTTTTACAAGACCTCCAGTTAATGTGGGGTCTAAACGGTGGACTAGATCGTGATCGTTGACCTGGTCGGCGATTCGCCAAGCTGCTCCTAGGCTCGCCAAGTTTGACAAACTCCACTTTGAAAATGTCTTGAGTCCAACGACGGTCTAGGTCGAGCTCGCTGACCTCTTCGGTGACACGTCGACTGGACCTTTAGCTCGCTAACCTGCACATTTCAAATACTTTCCACACTTTAACCTGCACAATCCACACATCATTATTTCTTAAAACAAAAATAAAGCGATAAACACTTGGGTTGCCTCCCAAGGAGCGCCTTAGTTAACATCGTGGTACGATGCAACTCCCCACTTAAGTTTCATTAGTGGGGTTTGCCTCATTTTTATAAGGCCACCCCTCTTTTGGTTCTGGGTAGAGATCATTCAGCACTTGGTCCATTTGTGACCCTAGTAGCTGAATGAGCATGGAATGAGAGGTCGTCATCTGATTCAACATCAAGAAATTCTCTCTTACCTCACTCAACACTCTGTCATGTTCTTCGACTTTGTGAAGAATGAGTAAGAGAACCTATTCTATTTACCCGCCCTCTTGCTTCTTCATCTTTCGACGCTCGTGAGGGGGAATGTACATGTCCTTGTTTTTGGACAGTACCTCCAAGTCCTTGACCTTTTGGGCTAAGACATCCAGTTGACCCAACAAAGTTGTCAAGTCTTGGTCCTTATCTTTCTCCATCTTCTCCCTATTCATTTTGGCCACACAATCAAGGAGTTGGGTTGCGGTCTCATAGGAATGTCGCATCAAGCAGCGCGAAGAGAGTTGGTCAGCCATTATTCTATTTTCGCGGCCAAGACCTCGGTAGAAACATTCCAGAAGTAGTTTATTCGGAATCTCATGAGTTGGGCATTGCTGCAATAGGATTTTAAACTTTTGCCATAACTCATAAATGTACTCACCCTCTAATTGCTTGAAATTCAGGATGTTATCCCTAAAAATCATCAATCTATAAGGAGGGTGATCCATTGGGTTACTGTTGCAACCAAATATGCTCCAATTCTCTGCTCAAAACAGCAACACACAAACCAAAACTAAAAATTAAGTAAGTGCAACTATGACTAACAAGAACAAAATCAAACTTAACTAAGAATTATCAAGTAACACTACTTCCCAGCAGCGACGCCATTTTGATTTTACGTATCAGGACACTTCATCCAATACTAAGTGCCAACGATCGTTAGTCAGTAATATAACCCAACTAAGTGAGTTGGGGTCGAATCCCACATGGAGTGGTACGTATTTGAGAATCAATAGAAAAACATGAATATGTTCAAGTCAATAATAGGTAAAAACATTTACGAATAAAAGCATGATTCAAGTTTGGGGTGACACAAGTGTCAAATAACAGGGTTTTTTTATTGTATTTATAAACTACAATAGAAAATAACACAAAAATAGCAAGTATAGAGACGGGTTCTTGGGATGTGATTGGATTATGGGCTAAGGTAGACAAATGGGTGATTGCAATCAATAGTGAATAGCTATAAATCAGTGAATAAGCTAGACTTTAGAGGGTATAAACTTTCTCTCAAATAATTTACCCCAAATCAAATTGGTTTCTCTCGAACACCAATAAGCAGCAATTAAGAATAGCTTACGCTTTAGTCCATTCACTCTCTCTAGCTGAATGTGTGGAAGAGGGTTTAGGATTCACTCTCTCGAGCTGAACCCATGACAACCCAATACCCACAGACCATCAAATCAGTAATCTTGGTTTTAAAACCTCTCTCTCGAGCAAGCCAAAAAACACGAAGGTAGAGTTGCATTTGCAACTACAACCCTTTAGATTAAGCCACAATTACTGAATAAAATCACTTTTAAACAACATTTACACTATCAATTAACAATACCTAACAGCTAAATCAACCCATAATCACATAATCACACCCAAAGAATTGGGGGTTTGGCTAGACATCATAAAAGATAGAAATCTTTACCGAATTATGTTTTCATCAACTGGATACGATTAATTTCGTCTTTACAAAGGTCTAAGATGAAGAATCTTTAACACCCACTTCCAATTTCTCAGAAATGGAAATCTTTAAATCTTCAAAGATATGGAAAATATTGTCTCAAAACTCAGTTCTAAGCTCTCTAACTTGAAAATTGAATAATAATGAAAACTAGATAAAAAAATCTTCAAACTAAAAATTCAAACATGTATCTATAGTCGCCAAAAATGTGCTGCTAAGGACCATTCAGTGCAATAAGTTGGAATCACCGATCCACTCGGTGATCCGCCCTTTGGTCAGTACCATCGCCTTTTTCCTTTGGCCTTCAGCAACTTGAAGTTTTGTAACTTTGGGCGATATAGCACTGCATCGCGAAACCATTCAGCAACTCGTCAACTGCTCCTTTTTATCGCCGACTTGATTTTCTCCTTCAGGGCTTGGCACACTGGAACATTAGGTGAGACCATGGGCATTTGGTGACTCACCCAATGATTTAGGCGATCCTCAAGCCTTTCTTTCTTCGTTCTTTCAGCTGTCTTGTTCCTTTTTTTCTCATTAGTGTTCATGCTTTGTTCCTCAATCCAAATACCTGAAAATCAAGGATTTACATCAGTTATTGGCATAAAATATGCATTTGAGAACATTAAATCTATTAAAATAAATCCCTAAATGAGTCCAAATCGTGGACTCATCAGGACCGTCGTTTGAAGGTCCTGGAATATTTTCTAAGTGCTGAACCACAAAAGTGGACCATAAGCTGATCCACGGTCGTAGGTCGTGTCATCGATCCAAACCTCGTCTGACCCACTTTTCTTTATTTTGTTTTCCTGCTTTGGTTAGGATTTAGTTTCTATAAATACAAGTTGAAATTTCCATTTTTGGGAGTTAGACCCTATTGGAGACTTTTGTTTTTGTCTTTTGGAATAATTTTGCAAACCTATAGCAATTTAATTCCGAAAGTTGGTTTTATGCAATTTGCACTTTGAATTTCAATTCAAGATTTCAGTTTTCATCTATTCTAATTGTAAGTTCATGATTTATTTTAGTAACCCTAATATGAATTGTGAATTCTCAAGCATGAGTAGCTAAATACACAACTAGGGTTGTGGGAACCATGAGCAATTAACAATGTATGAATAATAATTAAGTAATTATTGAATAGTGTTTATGCATGTATTATTAATCCTTTCGTTTAGAAGTTTTTTAACGTAGTCCAACCTTAGAACTCGGATTGTTCCTACCTGCCTTACCAAGGGGTAATGAATATGAGAAAAAGATTAAACAATAGAGATTTAGGTAAGGATATGTTGCTATCTAATAGTCTGACTTTAATTGGTTGACATAAGGGTGAATACCCAACTCAATTGACATGAGGGCTAATCTGGGGTAAAGGTAATGGTTAGTAAAGCATGCACCCATAAACTTACCAAGTTGCGAGGTGAAAGTTCCTACTTGGATTACCAATCACTTAGGGATACCTAACTTATCAGCCTTGTATGTCAAACACTAGGATAAAATTACTATTTTTAGGAAATTACGTTAAGAGATTGTGGGGAACACACATACCGTAATTTTCATCTTATATTGATATCTTAAATTGTGAATCTTGTTTACTTGTTACTCATTAATTCAAACCAACAATCTGTTATTTTATTTACAAAACCCCCTCTTTGTTACTTTTTTCTCGGAAATAGTTTGGCTAAACATAGATAATTGTAAGTTAAGTTTAAGTCTAAACCATAATCCTCATGGGATCGACCCTAACCTAAATGTTAGGTTCTTTATTTTACAACGATCGCTTATACTTCATTCGGGAGGTGTAATTTGGGCTTATCAAATTTTGGTGCCGCTACCGAGGAATACGACTTTTAGATTAAACTAACTATATTGTTGAACTTTAGTCAAGTATTTCCCGATTTAACATTTTTGTTTATTTTTGTTTTCTACATGATTTCAACCCTAGTGTATGCCAAGTACACATAGTCAAGGAAATACCCTGACGCCCTACGATCCAGAATTAATGAGAACTTTGAGAAGAATGGATGAAGGAGGCATAAATCTCGAGGTACACAATGATCCCATCGGAGAGGGTCACGGGGATGAAGCTGATCTTTAACCTCTTGGAGTTCTAAATGTGCCCGCTTAGGTTTAGGGTGGTCATCTAATCAAAAATGTAGAAAGGGTGCAAAACCAGCCAACATCGAGGTTTCGTGATCACTACAGGATTGACTATGACACAATTTTATCAACTGGGGCCATTGTTCGCCCCCCACTACCTCCTGGACATACATTTGTGGCGACCAGTAGTCTCATGCAAATGCTTACATCAAGAGGGTTGTTCGTTGGGTTACCTTTGGAAGATCCATACG
Source organism: Solanum piurae (assembly GCA_029582685.1). Lineage (NCBI taxonomy): Eukaryota > Viridiplantae > Streptophyta > Magnoliopsida > Solanales > Solanaceae > Solanum > Solanum piurae. Next base: position 12,319 of record JAJOOO010014898.1, on the reverse strand, counting down.
CTCGCATGGCTAAATTGACAAGCAATCTATTCGAGTAGCGTGGGGCGACTGGACTTAGATATGAATGTTATAGGTTTGAGAGTATTCCAACTTTTGTTGACTGGTGATGCTTCTGTGTGGTTTTCTGAGCTGCCATACAATTCGATATATATATGGGACCAACTGCATAGGGTGTTCATGGAGAGGTATTTCCCGGTGTCCAAGAAGTTGAAATTCAAAGATAGACAAAATAACTTCACGACACTACCTGGAGAGTCGATAAGCAGTTCATGGGATAGGTTCACTGGATTCATGAGGAGTGTTCTGAATCACCACATAGATGATGAGTCACTGAAGGAGTACTTCTATAGAGGACATGATGATAGTGGAAAGGTTGTGTTAGATACTATTACTAAATGATCTTATAGTGAGTGCACTTTTGAGGAGATTGCTGAAAAACTTAAGAGGATCTGCCAGAACAATAAAGCATGGAGCACTAGGAAGGCAAATACTGGTAGAAGCACGTTTGTTGTCCAAACTGCACCAAGTCAATCAAACGATGACATTCATGAAGAGATGGCTCAAATGAGGACAGAAATTAGCTTGGTATTAAAGCATGTGAGTGGAAGTGCAGAAAAAGTGAATGCGGTAAAGTATCTAACTAGACCCCGACCATCGCCAGTGAATGAGTATTACTATGAGGAGGAGGCAAATTTGGTTAATGATCAGATGGGGGGTTTTCGAACCAACGCCTAAGGTTCCAACTCAGATAATTTGTGTCAAGTTCAAAGAAACTAAGGTCGGAACTATGACAACTACAACCGTGATGGAAACTATGTCCGGGATGGGAACTACAATCGTGATAACAATTACAACCGGAACAACTATGGCAACAACAATGAGAAGGTTGGGCCCTATGGTCCACCTGGTAATAGAGAGGTTGATAGCAGTATGACCATCATTGAGGATATGATGAAGATGATGATGAAGAGATTTGATGTGAAAGATGAGAATGTGAAGGAGATGTGAAATGATTTATTTGGAATTGGTCAGAATGTTGATGCCCATGCAGTGTCGATCAAGAAACTAGCAACAGTTTAGTCAGTTGTCCACTACTATGAACCCACACCAGCTTGGCACACTTCCTAGCAACACCATCCGAAATCCAAAAAATGATGGGCATTTTATGGTAGTCACAACTCCGGAGGAAAACGTACTATAGATCCCCCCATGCCCTTTAAGGTTGAAAGAGTGATCGAAAAAGATGAGGATGATAATGAGGTTACTGAAAATCCAAAAGTTGATACAAAGAAGGAAGCTGAGGTGACCCAAAAGTTGTTCACATGCCTAGACCTCCACCTCCATTCCCACAAAGGTTGGTGAAAAAGACTGAAGAGGGAAAATATCGCAGGTTCATCTCTATGTTGAAGCAACTATCCATAAATGTCCTATTGATAAAAGCTTTGGAACATATGTCTAGGTATGCAAAATTCATGAAAGACTTGGTGACCAAACATAGGGTTGTCAGTTTTGAGAATGAAGAGAAGATGCAACATTGTAGTGCTATTTCTACTAGGTCACTTGTGCAGAAGAAACAAGATCCTGGAGCTTTCTGTATTTCTTGTACCATTGGGATTTTACACTTTTCGAAAGCTTTGTGTGACTTGGGGGCCAGCATTAATTTGATGTCATTGTCCATTTATAAGAAGTTGGGTTTAGGAGCTCCAAAACCGACTGCAATGCGTTTACTTATGGCTGATAGAACTGTGAAGAGGCCTATTGTAGTGCTCCTAGATGTCCTTGTGAAAGTGGAGTCATTTATCTTTCCAGTGGACTTTGTGATATTAGATTGTGAGGTTGATTTTAAGGTTTCCATCATCTTAGAGAGACCATTTCTTGCTACTGGGCGTGCATTGGTAGATATGGAGAGAGGGTAGATGAAGTTTCCATTAAACAATGAGGATGTAACTTTTAACATCTGTAGGTCTATGAAGCATGAAAGTGATCTTAAGTCAGTATCAATGGTGAATCATATTGTGGAGCAAGAATCTGAAGTGTCCATTGAAGAGAGGTTAGGTGTTGATGCACTAGCAGCGGTGATGATGAATTTTGACAGTGATGGTACTGATGACTATGATGAGCTAGTTGTTGCACTTGATAGGTTTGAGTTCCGCTTCAAGCCAAAATGGTTGGAATTAGACATGAAGAATCGAGACACCCCACCTGCAAAACTGTCTGTAAATGAGCCTCCAAAACTAGAACTTAAGGTTCTTCCATCCTATTTGTGGTATGTATTCTTGGGGAAAATAACACTTTGCCAGTAATCATTGCTGCTGATTTGAGTGAAAGGCAAATAGCGGCCTTGGTATCGGTGCTGACGCGGTTTAAGAGGGCTATATGATGGACTATTTCAGACATTATTGGGATCCCTCCAGGCATTTGTTCTCACAAAATTCAACTCATGCCGAACAACAAGCCAAGTATTGAGCATCAAAGGAGACTGAATCCCCCTATGCAAGAGGTTGTGAAAAAAGAGATCATTAAGTGGTTAGACGCTGGAGTTATATATCCTATTGCTGATAGTAGTTGGGTTTGCCCAGTTCAGTGTGTGCCAAAGAAATGAGGAATCATTGTGGTTCCCAATGTTAAAAATGAGCTTGTTCCAATGAGGTCGGTGACTGGTTGGAGAGTGTGTATGGACTATCGCAAGTTATATGAATGGACTGAGAAATACCATTTCCCAATGCCGTTCTTGATCAGATGCTAGATCGTATCGCTGGTAAGGGTTGGTATTATTTTCTAGATGGGTATTCGGGAAACAATCAAATCTCCATAGCTACGAAAGACCAAGAGAAAACCACCTTCAGTTGTCCTTATGGGACTTTCATCTTCAAAAGGATGCCATTTGGGTTATGTAATGCTCCAGTGACCTTCCAACATTTTATGATGTTGATATTTTCAGATACGGTGGAGGAAACAATAGAGGTATTTATGGATAATTTCTCTGTAGTAGGTGCCTTGTTTGATGACTATTTGACACATTTGGCTGAGGTACCAAAACACTGCGAATAGTGCAATCTCGTGCTCAATTGGAAAAAGTGTCACTTCATGGTGAAATAGGGTATAGTTATGGGTCATCAAATTTCGCAGAAGGTATTGAGGTTGATAGAGCTAAAGTAGAGGTAATAGAAAAGCTTTCACCACCCATCTCTGTAAAACGTGTTTGAAGTTTTCTTGGGCATGCATGTTTCTACTAAAAGCTTAAGTTGAGGGTGGCTAAATCAGAAGTTACCTTAATCTCGACCCTGGTCTGACCTCGGACATTGTGCACCTCAACTCATGCAAAACGCATAAGTTGAGGGTGGCCGTGAAAAAGGAAACCGAAAGAAAAGGTATGAAAAGAGTTGTGTATAGAAGAAGAAAAAAGATAGAAAAAGATGTGTCTAAATTCAAGGAAAACAAAAAAGAGTGATAATGATGCTAACAAAACAAAGAAAGAAGACGTAAAAGAAAAAGAAAAAGTGGAAAAAGAAGAATGAAAAAGTCAAGTCACATATGTGCTGAAGAAAGTCAAGGAAAAGAGCAAAAAATAAAAATATGTCAGAATTGGTTGAGAAAAGAGGTAAATAGCCAATGTAATGTCAAATAGGGAAGAAAAGTCACTAAAGGTACCCAAATGTATCCTACCTATCCCTGAGCTTACGTTACAAGCTAATAAAGTCCTATAGTAATCATAGTGACTAGTCTGGAGAGTCTATGCAGTGAAAATAAGGGTAAGCCTATGATATTGAGCACTAACTGTATTTGAATTCACTTCTGAGCGTGAGTGTTAACGAAATCCTTAAGCTTAAAAATCAGATTTGTTGTTTGAAAAAGGATTTCTTTGAGGTGAGGGCAATAATTACATTGTTGTAGAGTTGGTACATTGGTGATTGTTGAAAGTGTATGGGGTGATATTATTGGTCTGTCTATGTCATGGTTTGATCCTCATGAGTTAGCTTGTTGAGTCTAAATGAAAATATTTGCACTAGGTGATAGAATTGATTGAGAAATCAATGTGATTGCTTGAGTTTGTATGTTTGCTTCCACATAAGTGTCGTTTAGAGTTTTAGTGTGTTGCTTAAGGACAAACAACAAATTTAAGTTGAGGGTGTCGATATACTGTGAGTTTACGATATTTTTGATGCATTTCACTTAGATTTTGCGTGTGTCTTGGGCTGTTTGTTAATAGATATAATGGTTTTTATGTAATATTTTCCGGAAATTGGTTCGGAAGAGGTTGAGAGAGAAAAGGAACTAAAGTGGCAGAAATAGAAGTCAACGGAGCGAAACCATAGACCGTAGTTCCATTGAAGGTCGTGGATGTGAGTTCAAGGAAGTCTGACCAAGTGTGGAACCACAGAGGCAAACGACGCCCCGTAGAGTGAATGACGGACCATTATGCACGATCGTCGTTTCTGATCAGAAATTTGATTTCCAGTACTTGAACCACGGAGGGACAGGACGGACCATAGTCCAATACACGGACCGTAGGTGGGACCGTCGTTTGAAAGTCCTATAATATTCTCTAAGTGCTAAACCACGGAGGTGAACCACGAACCGTAGGCTGATCCACGGTCCGTAGGTCGTGTCATCGATCGAAACCGCGTCTAACCCACTTTTCTTTATTTTGTTTTCCTTCTTTGGTTAGGATTTAGTTTCTATAAATACTAGTTGTAATTTCCGTTTTTGGGAGTTAGGCCCTATTGGAAACTTTTGTTTTTGTCTTTTGGAATAATTTTGCAAACTTTTAGCAATTTAATTCCTGAAGTTCGTTTTATGCAATTTGCACTTTGGATTTCAATTCAAGATTTTGGTTTTCATCTATTCTAATTGTAAGTTTATGATTTCTTTTAGTAACCCTAGTATGAATTGTGAATTCTCAAGCATGAGTAGCTAAATACACAACTAGGGTTGTGGGAACCATGAGCGATTAACAATGTATGAATAATAACTAAGTAATTCTTGAATAGTGTTTATGCATGTATTGTTAATCCTTTCGTTTAGAATTCATTTTAACGTAGGCCAACGTTAGAACTCGCCTCGTTCCTACTTGCCTTAACAAGGGGGTAATGAATGAGAAATGGATTAAACAACGTAGATTTATTTAAGGATTTGCTGCTATCTAATAGTCTGACTTTAATTAGTTGACCCGAGGGTGAATACCCAACTCAATTGACACGAGGACTAATCTGGGGTAAAGGTAAGGGTTAGTAAAGCACACACCCGTAGACTTACCAAGTTGCGAGGTGAAAGTTCCTTCTTGGATTACCAATCACTTAGGGATACCTAACTTATCAGCCTTGCATGTCAAACACTAGGATATAATTACTATTATTAGGAATACTGCGTTAAGAGATTGCGGGGAACACACATACCCTAGTTTCCATCTTATATTTATATCTTAAATTGTGAATCTTGTTTACTTGTTACTTATTAATTCAAACCAACAATATCTTATTTTATTTACAAACCACCCCTCCCCTTGTTACTTTTTTCTCAGAAATAGTTTGGCTAAATAGAGATAATTGTAAGTTATGTTTAAGTATAAACCATATTCCTTGTGGGATCGACCCTAACCTAAAAGTTAGGTTCTTTATTTGACAACGGCCGCTTATAATTCTTTCGGGAGGTGTAATTTGGGTGTATCAGTGGCTAAGGCATTGGATCATATATATGATTCTTTTATGCCATCAACCCGTCTCAACTTTAGTTGATTCAGGATCTAGCTATTCTTATGTGCCTGTGTATTTTTCTTCTTGTATGGGAATGAGTTTTGAGCCTATGGCAGCACCATTATGTGTTTTGACCCTTGCGGGTGAGACTTTAGTAGTAGATCAGGTGTTTCAGTCATGCTTATACATCAAGGAAACTTGGGCTACATGATTGCAACTACCCTACTCATGAGTTGGAGTTGGCGGCGATAGTTTTTACTTAAGATCTGGAGGCAATACTTGTATGGAGTTCGTTGTGAGATTTACACCGATCACAAGAGTCTTCAGTACATCATGAGTTAGGGGGACCTTAATTCGAGGCAGTGTTGTTGTATTAAGTTGAAAGATAATGACATATTTATTCTCTATCACCCGAGCGAGGCGAATGTAATAGAAGACACCTTGAGCCGAAACGAGTGAGTATGGATAGTCTAACCTTCCTATCTACTGTGGAACGACCTTTAGATTTAGACATCCGGTCCTTAGATAATCAAATGGTTTAGTTGGATGATTCAGATTCTAGGCGTGTTTTAGCCTTTGTGGGAGTTCAGTTTTCTCTACTTGATCAGATCCATAGCCTTCAGTTTGAGGATGAGGCCTTGGTGGCACTTTGAGATCGAGTGGTAGCAGGTGATACTGGTCATGCTACGTTAGATTCATATGGGATATTGAGGTTTGTAGGCCATATTTGTGTTTCGAGAGTTAGGGGTTTAATCCACCTCATACTTTGTGAGGCCTATGATTATAGGTATTCTATCCACCCGGGCACCACAAAGATTTATCGTGACTTAACGCAACATTACTGATGGGGCGGCATGAGGAGAGATATTGCAAACTATGTATCACATTATCTTAGTGTCATCAGGTGAAGGCCTAACACTTGAGACCTAGTGGTGAGTTTCAGAGATTACCCATTCCGAAATGGAAGTGGGATCACATCACTATGGACTTTGTGGTAGGTTTACCTCGGACTTCTAGAGGTATTGATAGCATTCGGGTCATCATTGATCGATTGACCAAGTCAGCACACTTCTTTCTTGTTCAGTTTTTATTCAGTTACAAGAGGTTAGCCCATATCTACATTCAAGAGGTGGTCTGTATGCATGGTGTGCCCATCTTTATTATATTAGATTGGGGTACTCAATTCACTTATAGTTTTTTGAGGTTGGGAACTTGCATTGACCTTAGAACAACTTTCTACCCACAGACTGATGGTCAGTCAGAGTGTACAATTCATGTCTTTGAGGACATGTTGCAGGCTTATGTTTTGGAGTTCGAAGGACAATGGGATCACTTTTTGCCTTTGGCGGAGTTTGCGTACTATAAAAACTACCACTCTAGCATCCAAATGGTCCCATTCGAGGCCTTATACTACGCATTGTCGCACTTCGGTTGGTTGGTTTGAGTCCAGAAGCCTAGATCTCTTGGTACAAACTTAATAGAAGAAGCTTTGGAGTAGGTGAGGGTAATTCAGAGCAGACTTCGGATAGCCCAGAGTAGGCGATGAAGTTATGTTGATCGTAGGCGGCAATCTTTGAGATTTTCAGTGGTTGCACCAGTATGTTCCAGATGAGTTTCTTGTGCTCCAGTATAATGCAATGGCTACACTGATATGTTCCAGATGAGTCTCATGTGCTCTAGTATAATACAGTAGAGTTGGATGATTGTTTGACCTTCGTTGAAGAGCTAGTTGTCATTTTATCTAGACATATGCGATAGTTGCATTCGAGAGCCATTCTTATAGTTAAGTTCTGTTGGAGGTATCTTTCAGTTGAGAAGGCTACCTGAAAGACCGATCATGATATGTGGGAGCAATTTCCTAGCTTATAATGACTTCTTGGTCATTTTTGTGTTTATGCCTCCTTTCATCATTTCGAGCTTTCCTGTAGCGAACCCACTGGGACTGACAGTTCGATCACCTGGTCGTTCATTTAATTCTAGTGTGAGTTTTAGTGTTTTGGAGTTTTTGAACCTTGAACGATCAATTTTGATCAAAAGTTCAAGAAAATGACCTCTGAATCCAATCTTGACAATTTCATCAACTCCACAATGGTTGGTTTAGTCTGGTAGCATAGTCGACATGACTCTCGAGGCTTTCACTGCGATTAGGTGCGATTAGGCATTTTAACTTTCAAGTTAAGGCCTAAGTTTGACTTTAGTCAGCATTCTGAGTAAACAAGCTCATATGAGAATTGCATTAGTGCGGTGAGTTCCGAAATGTAGAGTTTTGTCTAGAAGACCATTCTTTTGGATTCTGAGGCTTCTAGGTTGATTTTGAGCCCCCTTGTGGATTTTTGCTTAAAATAGAGTTTGGGTCTAGGACCCACTTTTTGCCGGAATGACCTCATATGGGAACTTCGACTAATTCATTGAGTCTGGAATATCTAATATGTATGGTTGCATATCTCATTTGCATGCATGGGGTTTTGAACGAATTTGGAACACCCTATCAAAGATTTTGGAACTTGTCAAACCAGTTGATATGCATCAGCTGGTGCATGCTCATTTGGTCTTCGCATTTGTGGGCCCTTGGTCGCGATCGTGAAGGTTAATTAACCTAAGGTCCACATTAGCGGAGCCGTGGCCACAATCGTAGAGGTTACATTCACACGACCCATACCGTAAATGCGTGGAACCATATTTTAGGGTTCATCGACACTATTTTGAGGGTAGTACAAAACTAGTTGGGGTTATATGTGTGTTGTTGCATGTTGCTGAGAATTACTTGTGTAATTACTTATTTTCTGAAGTATGTTTGGCCTTAGTGAAAGATGGACTAGTATTGCCTTAAACTCACGAGCCTCGTAGCTTTATTATGTCTCCAATGTCGTTTCGGGAGTACTAGGTCCTTATAGACTAGAATAGCAGACTTGGATCTGATAGTATGAGCCTTAGTTTAGGCATTTGCGCATCTTGTTAGCCCTTTCTATGTCCTCTCCTTATTTCTACATCTCCAATGCATTACCGAAGGTTTTGCGCTTTCTTGGGACTGGTGTAGTTTAGGCTTGGAGCCTTTTAATGGTCTTTTGGGAGTGAACGTCGATCCACGGTGTCTTGGAGCCTATTTGAGATCCTTTTTGGAGTAGACACGACTCAAGTCACTCTTGCTAGCTGGACGGCTTACACCCCTATGAGTGGACTGGCTGCCTGGGCGAACTTGATATCTGAGATCCTCATCAAAGTCCACATGCCCTCGGGTCACTCTTGTTAGTTGGGTGGCTTACGCCACTAGGAGTGGATTGTCTGGCTAGGTGGCCTGAATTTGTTGTCACACTTGCAAGTTGGGCGGGGAGTTGACTAATTTGTGGTTGCATGTTACTTGGCCTAGGAGCTCGTTGATGTCCTCAGTTTTGGATTTGAGTAACTCTTCATTCTTGTAGTCTTAGCTATTTTGTGCACCTATCGGGCTTATGGTGGTTCGTTTGGGTTTTTATTAAACTTGCGCACGAGTGTGCCTTCTAGGCCTATGAGGTCTATTTAGGTTTAGTTTAGTTGTACTTACATTTACTTTCAATATGCTTCCATGCTTCCTTTTATATCTGCTTTGACCTTTGTTGTGTCTAGATTCTCCCTTTTCATATTGTTTTTACCCTTTTTGCCCAGTCAACCTATGATGTCAACTGAGAACCTTTCCTTTGATACTTATGTTACACTCTACATCTTTTCAGGATGCAGGTCCTAGTACCAGCTACCAATGGTTGTCGTTCGTGCCATCTTTTACAACTTGTGGATATAGGAAACGAGGGTGAGCAATTGGCGTCCTGGGTCAACCTGTCTCCTTTTGTATATATGTTAGCTAGTCTTTTTCCTTTGAGATACCTTGTTGTGGTCCACTTTTGAGACTTGTATTTTGTTCATATTAGACAACTTTGTACTCGTGACTACCAGGTTTAGGGAGGGTTGCTATTGTATATAGTTTTTGTTTAGCTACGCTTATGTATTTTTTTAATTGTTTGTGTATTTTTCTAGTTAATTGTACCCTTGTTCTCATTACTTGTCGTTTTGGGTATGGATTTTCTTACCCACTGATGGGTTATAGTAGGTGTCATTATGACTCGGGAAGTCGAATTGTGACAAGTGTAAAACTTTGCAATATAGCCTTTTTCTTGGAGGGTACATATGTCACTCCCCGATTGTACATCCTGAGTGTGGCCGACACTTAGAACCGTCTGGTCCCAGCGAAACCTTCACCTGGCTTATTTCTATATTAAGTACTACAATAATTATGCGAATGTTTTTAAAATATGAGCATGCAATAACTTTAGAAAACAAACTGAAATACTATATAGATAAAAAAAATAAAAATCCTTATAATGATGCTTGTGACACAACTGAAACTGTTACGATCCAACCCACTAGGTTGTACGGGCACCTACTCTAACATCTATATAAGTGAACCCTTACCTCCCAATTTTAAATACAGACAATGAGAAAATCAATAAAATATAATGTAACATCCTATTTAAATATGAAAATACTCTTAACTTAGTTTGGAACAAGTTCTTTGTAAAGAAACACACTAAACACTCCCCAATGAACTAGTCTAAACAGAGACAAAGATTTTATATATAGTACAATTTATAAAAGGACAAGACACAACTCCCAACATAATGAAATAGACGTAAAATCTGTCAGAGGTAATCAACATCTTCACCTATGAAACATCACTAATTCCTGCAACCAGTCTATTCCAAGTGGATTAGCAAGAGTAGTATATGTACAAACAACACGTATTGGTAAGCATCACCAGTCAACCTAAACCCACCGCATAGTATCACACAACTTATCCAAGAAACATTCAACTTGAATATAAAACAGGACCCCAACCTTTAATTCACCCACCCCTTTCGTTGCCAACTCTACCATCTAATTCATTCAATCCTCATATCAAGTCACAGAATAACTTTTCTACCACATAGAGTTCAAACATGAAACCGACTTAACCCATGGAATTTTTTGGAGATGTATCAACATTTTAATTTCCCAAAAATGTCTGGATTTGAATAGATTGTGTAGTGTACACTTTATGACTAACTTTGCTTTAATGTCAAGAGTATTTTCTACGTAATTTAGACAAACACTATATAGGTGGAGGAGGACGAGAGGAGGGGAAGGGTAATGGAAGCAATGAAACTGATTGGTAGGCTGCAATGTGTGGTTGTCCTTAAATATTATGAAGACTTGTTTGGAACTTGAGGGTGTCATCTTCATTGTCGACTTTATTTCTATATTTTCGTTTCTTTTATATGTCTTCATTCTAATTCTACTTTTCAGCATCCATCCAATGGAATGCACGTGTGATGCACAAAATATATGTGTGTAACATGGAATACACATGTGACACACAAAAACTAGTATCTACCATCTTCCCTATGTTACCTTATAAATGAATGGTCAAGATTGGTTATGAGATTCAAGACACGGGATGTGTACGTGTGATGTACAAGAGCTAGTATGATATGGATTTAGATTAATGTGGTGGAAAAAAAACTATTAAATTAAAATCAAAGAATAGATAAGGATAATTTAGTCAAATTACTATTTATGTTAATATTTTCCTAAGGAGTGTGGGAAAATAACAAACATGACAAGTAAAATGTACCGGAGGAATAATGAATTTGGTGGTGCGAGGATGGAATATATAATCAATCTAATATGTTCTTAGAAGTAAATGGCATTGCCAAGATCATGGGAGGATCTACCCTAGAGCAAGGGGTGTCGAGCGACACCCCTTCATCAGAAAATTACATTGTATATATAGGTCAAAATTTAATTTAATGAACATCTTGCCATAAGTTGAAAGTTTAGTGTAGTGGTTAAGGGGTTGCAAAACTTGTTAGAGGTTGAGTGTTCTATTCTTGATGCAACATTTACTATTTTACTTTATATTTTGACACCCCTTAATAAAAATCATGGGTCCGCCACTGGTCAAGATTATGAGATTCGAGGCATAGTTTTATTACATTATTAAATTTCTAATTTAATATAACAATACTCCAAAGTCTTCTACATCTATCTGTCAAAATATCTTCGTCAGACTAAGTGTTGGCTGGACATGACTTGATTGAATTATTTTTTTAAAATATTATTTGACGTTCTGTTGAAAAGATAATTGTTTACATTTTGTAAATTACTTCTTTTATTGGTTACATTATTCAATATAGTAGGAGGAAGCTAACATAGTCTTTATTTTGATAATTTCAAGAATCTATTTTTTTTATTGAGAATAATTAGTCTTTGTATTCTTTAATCGATCATCATAATTGTTTGATTCAATTTTCACAAAGATATCTTGATAAATCACAACTTTTAATTTCTTACACAAAAGATTTCATCATAATTATTTTTTTTAGGGAAAAGACATAAAAACCCCCCTGAACTTGGTCGGATAACTTACTTTAGTACTTAAACTACACGGGCGTTTAAATACCCCCCTTAAGATCTTTGAAGTGATTTTTTTTCCACCCTGAGACTATAACACCACTCTCACCCGCCACATCATAGCCACGTAAGCGCCACATCATAACCATGTAGGCACCATGTCATTAATCTTTATTTCTTTTTTACTTATTCACTATTTTTTCTTA
>JAJOOO010014897.1:0-47207 GCA_029582685.1 Solanum piurae | reverse complement strand
AAGTGAGGAGATCTTTTGAGGAAGTTTGGGATATCGACTCTTCTCAAGAAGCTTGGTATGTCCTCATATATTCGAGGACATAGATGTTACCTTTCTAGTATTTCCACTTAGATATTGTATAAGACTTATATTTTGTTGTAAAGGGTCGTGTCCCTAAGATGTTCTATTCGTGTCTAAGATGGTACATGAGACTTAGAAATTCTACTTCTTTACATTTGAAAGATTTTATGAGTTTTATGAATTTGTTTTAAAAAGAATTTTTATTCATTACAGTTTTTATTACCGAATGCGATGAATAAATGCTAAGGCTTGTATAAGACCTCCGAGAGGTCGAATAAGCATGTAACAGCTAGGGGGTGCTCTCGGGTCGTTACACCGAACTTGGAGGTTGGGGTCGATCCCAAGAAGAATATGGTTTAGACTTAAACTTAACTTACGATTATATTCTTTTAGTCAACGTACTTCCGAAACAATTAATTAAAGGGGGGGGGATTTGTGAAACAAATTTAGGAAATTATGTGAGTAATCAATGAGCAAGATTCAAGATTCAAAATTTAGTTAGGTATCTCTAGTAATATTAATCCTTTCTTGGTGTATGACATGCAAAGTGATAAGTTAGGTATCTCTAATTCCTTGGTCCGTCAACTAGAGAATTTCACCCTGCACCTTGGTCCGACTATGTGTATAATTACTAACCCTTACCTTTACCTCATATTAGACATCACATCGATGTATGGCTTAGTTTTCACCCTCGCACCAATTGACACTAAACTATTAGATAGTATTACACTAAATCTATGTTGACAATTCTTTTCTTATTAACTACCTCCTTGGTCTGGCAAGTAGCAACAAGGCGAGTTTTAACGTTTGCAACCGCTAAAAAGACTTCTAAACAAAAGAATTATCAATGCATGCAATAATACTATTCAAGAATTACTTAGTTACTACTCATACTTTGTTAATCACTCATGGTTCCCACAACCCTAGTTGTGGATTTAGTTACCCAAAGTAGCAAGAACACAATTCATATTTTTAGTTGAAGAAATCATGAACTTACGTAATGAGAAGAATAAACCCAAAATCTCAACTTGAATTTCAAACCCAAAATCTTCAAAATGAATTGAGGAAATCAAGAATTGCTAAAGTTGCAAGTTAATCTCCCAAGCCAAAAATAGAACTAAAATAATAAAGTCTAACCCCTAAAAATGATGTTTACATGCCCTATATATAGAAAAACACATCCCAACTAAAAAGAAAACGAAATAAGGAAATAAAGTTTCTGGATGTGGTTGTAGTTGACTACAATGACCTACGGACCATGGACTGATCTATGGTCCATAGGTCCCTTCCGTGGTTTCGGACTTAGGCAATTTTTCAGAAGCTTGAAATTCCAATCTCCCAGTAAGGGATGAAGGCTCAATAGTACGAACCGTGACTCGATCCACGGTCCATAGATCCTCCTCCACGGTCCGTAGATCCTCCTCCACGGTTTCATACTTAGACTTTTGAAATCAGGTACTGGAACCCCCTTCTCTGAACCATTTGACGGATCTGCATGATGGCCCGTAAGTGATACGGTCCGTAGTTTCTAGTCGTGGTTCCACACTTGGTCAAGAATTCCCTAATTTTTCCTTCAAGATTTTCATGTCCATCTACATTCACCATCTACGGAATGTGACTGGACCTACGGTCCATAGGTCACTTCCGTAGATGCCCCTTTCTGCATAATTCTTCAGCTGTGTCTCGATACATCCACGTCCAAACTTCTTTCCTTTAAGCATGATAAAAACATATTAATACCAATACAAAATGTCCCTAGACACACACAACTCTTAAGTGAAATGTATTAAAAATAATGTAAACTAACGGTATATCACATTCACGAGCAACTTCCATAGGCATGTTATAAGAAGAGGCCATAACTTAATTTGTTCCATAGGGAAGATCACATTTAATTAGGGACATGTACTAGATGCATATGCACTTTACATGCAATAAAAATATTATAAACCATGTAACTGAACAAATAGTGTAACAAAAACATTTTCAAAAGAGAAACAAGTATACAAGTAATTCACAACAAAAGTCCTAGAAATACAAACGTAGGCTCTGATACTAAAATTTGTAGTGACCCATTCAGAGAGATGCTACCACTTAAAAAGAAATCTAATATAATACATGCCACATTTAAAAGAGAGTAATGTAGGGCATATTAATGATAATCTAGTAGAGAAACCAGGTTCATAAAGAAAAATAGTTAAGGATGTGAAGCCTACCCATTTCAATATTTATTTGATATCAAATTTAAACTACATAGAATTTTAATTTATAAATAATTTAAGCAAATAACTTACGATATTTATATGCATATATTATCCTTACTCTTACAAATGACAAAAAAATATTACCAGCTTCCGAGAACAAAAATTAGCATGTTCATGATTCGTACTAACATTCAAAATAAATAGTAAATGTAGTATATTACAAGACTTGGGTTTACACCTCCAAAACAACAAAAGATGTCATCATACTTATATTACAACCTATGGTGTCATGATCAAATAAACCTTAAAAATTACATATCAATGTACAAAACATGGATCCTACGCAATTCCCAATATTTCTACAAAATATTATGCCTATATTCAAATGTGATCTTCCTTAAACCTCTCAAAAACTCCATCTCCAATGGCCAGCTTCATCTATCATCTCGATAATTCCCTACGATAGAAATAACTATCACTAAGCATAAATCTTAGTGGTGTAAAAACTATAGGTTTGGAGCCCTCAGACTCACCAAGTTACCTTTCTCAAGTCATGAGCAGCATAACTGAACATAATAAATAAATCAAGTAAATAATATATCAAGAGTATCAAAGTCGATATTTAAATATACAAGTGTCAAGAATTCTCATAACCCCATTTTCTAAGAGATCCAATAACAAGGCTCACCCAATATATAAACCATATCATCACACCCAGCATAATAAAGTATCAAGATAGACCGAAGCCCTGTATCAAGAAAGGTCAAAGACCAATAATTAAGTGAACCAAGAACCATATTAAAAATGGCTTTCTAGTTCATACTTAAAATGGATAACTTCCATACTTAAGATGAACCAAGAATCTAGAGTCAAGATGGAAAAAGACGCTACTTAGTGTGGCTTTTAGACACCCTAGGACTTTTGAACCTAATGCTTTGATGCCAAGTTTTGTCCAACCCCGAGGCCACCCTCTAGACGTAACACGGGACCAATGATCACAAGTGACATCAGGATGTCATCCATGAACATGATAACAAACATGTCAAGATACTACATAGACACTTTGTTCATGAAATTCATAAATGATGTAGGAGCATTAGTCAAACCATAGGACATAACAAGGAACTCGTAAGTCTTTTTTCGTTGGGATTTACTTAGCACCGAGTGCACTTTGAGATGAAGTCCTTCCAGTTAGTAGAGGTCAGGTCTCTATAAGCAATCTATTTTACCCAAACTAGTGGATCCACTTTAACAAAGAATGAATGTACGTGTCTTTACATTAGCAAGTAAGAACCCCCTTTTCGTTGTGAGGGCTACATCACATTCTATGATATACCTCATATGGTCTTATTGGTAGTTAATGGTAAATATCCCAAAAATGAACTACGTTTTTTCAAAGGTTTTATAAAAGCCTTCTTTATGAGTTTAAGATGCTTTGACCATGTACATGACTTATGATTTGACTTTAAAACTTTTCTATGTTGTACTTTGTCTGGCATATATTACATTTTTAACCTATTATGATTTCATATGTACATTTTCATTCATTTTCCCATACTTAGTAGTAGTTCTCTCGAGTAGTTGCGGGTCTTGTCCCGATACTCATCTTTTTACAGTAGAGGCTTCATAGATAGACAGTTTTGAAGAGTCTTTTAGTTTCATATATTTATTTAAAAGTTATGTTTCATAATCAGTATATTCAGAGAGTTTTGATAAATGATTTTGTGGAAGTGTTTCCCGAAGATCTACCTAGTGTTCCTCTCAAAAGGGAAATAGACTTTGGTATTGACCTTATCCTAGGCACACAACCTATTTCTATTTTTTCTTCTCATATGTCTCCAAAAAAACCTAAGGAATTAAAAGAGCAATTGAAAGAATTGTTGGATAAGGGTTTAATCTGACTAAGTATCTCTCCATGGGGTACTCCAGCCTTCTTTGTTCGTAAGAAATATATATTTTTTCCTAGTTCATATAATACTAGGTTTTCTAGTCATAGTATAATTTACTTTTTACTAATATTCATCGGGATGCTGCTACTTATTTTTCAACATACATAAATATACAGAGACTAAGAAGGGTTCTGAGAGTGTTTTTGGACTAGCATTAGTAGCACGAGCGATAAATTGAGTATTCCTGAAAGGAGTAATATCATTGAGTTATGTGTTCCGAGTTCTTGAGGCTTTCTTAAACTTTACTTAATTCTATCTTGATTTTGATTATAAATTCAAGAGATATGAAAATTTGCATTTGAAGTGAGAATTTGTGAGCATGAACTTTAATTGATGATGGCGAGTCATAGTTTGAAACTTTGAGTGCACAATTGACCATTGCATCTTTGGATTAAACCTTGTGTGCATCTTCATGTTGAGTCTCAAGGAGCACTACTTGTAGATATTCTTGTTGACCCGATTGACAAAATAAATATGGATTGCAAATCTAGAATGATGTCAATTCCAAAGTTTATCTTCCTTTCATGAGGGACTTTTGGAAGTTCATCGAGAAAGACTTCTGGAAACTCATTTACGGTTGGAACTGACTGAAGGAATGGTGTCAACATTAGAATCATTAACTCAGATTAAGTTATAGATGCACCCTTTGGAGACTTACTTTTTGTCTTTTAGGTATGAGATAAAACCACCCTTAGGCAGTACTCAATTACTTTTCCATTCTATGACAGACTCATTTTGAAATTGAAACTTGTCTATTGAAACCTCTTGTTCTTGTTATTATGACTGGCAAGAATTGGTAGGTTCTTTCAGTGGGATTTGGTCCTTCTTATCGAAACTATCCTTTATATAAGTTATGATCCATCCAAGGAATGAGCTTCCCCATAATGAAAGTATCTTCTTCCACCCATTTTGAGTTGGTATCAAAAGCAATATTAATTCTCTTATCATTACCTTTTTTTCCTACATCTATTCTACCATGGGTGAATCCTCTAAAAATACAAATACTGTTCTAGAACCTATAGCAATTCCTTTCGGTGTAAAACTCAATGTAAAGAACTATTCTCTTTGGTCTCAAGTTATTGAGATGTTTGTTGAATGTCGTGGAAAAATGGGAAATTTGTCGGGAACAATTAAAGTGCCTCTTGCTAGTGATTCCACTTATGAAAAGTGGAGTATGGATAATGCTATTGCAAAAAGTTGTCTCATCGGTGCCATGGAACCCGGAATTATGATCTTATTTGTTTGACTTCCAACGGCCAAGAGTATTTGGGACACCATGTCTTAAACATACTATGAAGGGGCTGATAGATCAGTGATTTACGATCTCTCGTTTCAAGCAATGCGTATGAAACAAGAGGGGAAAACTTTCTCTACATACTTTGCAGATTTACATAAAATATGGCAGGAACTAGATTATCATAAGACCTTCTCATTCACTCAACTTGATATTGTCAAGGCCCGATGGAAGGAGATTGAAGTAGAACGTGTGTATGTCTTTGTTGCTGGTCTAGATGATATTTATGATCGTGTACAAAGTGATATTCTTCGCACAAATCCTTTTCCCAATCCAGAATCAACTTTTTCCAAGGTTTGAAGTGAAGAAAAAGAGAGGAACACAATGTTAAATAATAATACAAATTCCAGCTTGGCTATGGCAGTAAAGGAAGTGTCTTTGTAGGTTAAACAAAGGTTTTCCGGTCAAGTCTCCTTAAATGATCTTTCTATATTCAACAAAGATGGGTGTCTAACCCTAAACCTCAAGAAGGAAATGGAAGTGGATCTTCATTGTCTACTTGTTTTAAGTGTGGAAGTAAGATAAGTTAATTATTCAAAACTCAAAAAGAATTATTGGGTGTTTTCATATTAATCCTTCATTTAATGTGACTCTTACCAACTTTACATTTTTAAGGAAATTAGTTTGAAAATAATCTGATAGTGAAAAGTATCATTTTGTTTATATCCTTAAAAAAAATTCTTAAGAAGTATGACATACCCAATAATTAATTTTATATGAACTAGAGGGAGTATAAATTTTTAATTTAAAATTCAATAACATAAGAAAAGTAGAATCTTAAACTCATAATACACACTTATGGAAGCACACTATAACAAATGCCCTATTTCATTATATAAAGACAAATAAGATTATATCACCTAGGAGAATGAGATATTTATTCTGTTAGAAGCTAATAACATATATTCTCCCCTCATTATCAAGAACATACATATTTGTCAAAAAGATAGAATTGTAACAACAATATAGTCAAATTTGTATTTTAAATAAATACAGAATATGTACTAAATTGGGTGTTTTAAGAAGAAGAAGAAGAAGTCTTATAAATTCATAGTTTCAAAATGTTAGGGAACTCCTATTTTTATAGACAATAATGATAGTAAGAAGATTATGCATTAATGCATCCAGGGTCGGCCTAGGTTGTGTGTTGATTCAACGAGGTAAGGTCATAGTTTATTCTTCTAGACATGTTAAGGTCCACGAGAAGAAATCGTGAAGCTGAGGCGGGAGAAAAAGGGTAATTCCCCGATGTCATAGGTTACCTTTCTATCTTCCTCCCCTGTGGCGTTCCCAAAGCGATCTTCAAGACACTATTTACCAAGATAAGACTACCTTTTTTTAATGGAAGTTATAAAATTCCCTGAGCTATAAAATTTGAATCTAAAAACTACATATGTCCTCCAAAGTCCACCAGAGCGACCTTTTGATTCATTTGATTACATCATCAAATTTGAAATCTTGTGAAGGTGATGAATTTTTTTAATGACCATATAGGTTGAACTTTTTTTATTGTAATTAAGAGATCGAGTGACCTGCAAAAATAATTCATCAGGTGTCTTAGTCGACTTTAAACTCCAAAGGCTATAGATTTTGCTTGAAAAATGTCAACTCAAATGTCTGCTACTATACTACAACCAAAGAATGAAAATTTGTATGTAAAAGAAAAGAAACTAACATGAAATAATATAGAGGAGCAAATTTATTAAAGGAATTATAAACATTACCCCATGTAATTGAGTTATCTTTCCAACACCATCAAGTTTGCTAAAATCAAAGCTCGGAGTAAAAAGTTACGCTCATTTCAGTAGATCCCTACTAGGCAGGGCCATCATCACAACCCAGTTGACGGGTCTTGGTACAAACGGCGGCCCTTCAGTTCCACCGTGGATGGCCTTCGTCATCTTTTAAGTCAGGGACGTTTTGGTCCTTTCCCTTATGCTTCTGTCCTCCGTACTGATATAGAAAAAATGCCAACGTACTATTTTATCCTTAGATCATTTTTCTTTAATAAGAAAACAATCATTTTTCTTTAATAAGAAAACAATCATTTTTTATTTGATAATTAATATTATTTTTACTTTTCAGGTTTCCCATCAAAGATTGTGAAAGAGTCGTTCTTAAAGCATATGACATTTCGATAAGCAGAAGAAAAGCCTATCTTCGTCACAAGTGTTCTTTTGAAAAAGTCTATGGTACTTGAGAGGGTTCTTTTTCTGTGTTGCCGAGGTTCATGGAAACTTTGAAACACTTCAATCCTGGAACAAAGGTTGAATGAGAGCAGAGCGGTGTGTCGATGCCATAGAAGATGTATTCAACTATGTGCTCTGGACTTTTTAACAATGCATTGATGGGTTTATGTTTTGTCGTCGTGTTATATCGATCGACGAAACACATGTTTATGGAAAATATGATATCAAGTTGTTGAATGCGATTGCAACAGACGGTAATGGCTCAATATTACCGTTGGCCTTTGCAATAGTTCTGAATGAGATCATGGAGACATGGATTTTATTTTTGGATTATTTGCACTTACACGTTGTCAAGGGTCGTAGAGGTGTAGCATTGATATTAGATAGGCATCAGGACATACTCTCATCCGTGTATAATTCTCCAAATTGCCAGGCGCCATTTGGGTTCCATCGCTTTTGTTTAATACATTTGAAGGCCAATTTTAAAATTAATTCAAAATTTTCACTTTAAACAACCTTTTATGGGTAATTGCAAATCACTGTCAGGAGAAAAAGTTTTTGGAAAAAATGGAGATGACCAAGGAGATTAACGCGGAAGTGTATGTGTGGTTCACTAAATTTTATTCCGGCCTCAAGCAATGTATCCCTTACAATATGAGATACCTATCAACCATGTGAAGTTGAGGTTGTGTCTCTCTGCCACTGTAATGCAAGACTATGCAACTTAAATAGTCCTGTTAACATTGCAATATTGGTGCCAGCAGAATAACAAAAGCCTGACAGTACATCAACCTCTAATATACGCTTAACTATAAGCAACCTTCCATACCACAGGTACCACAATCTATACTCTACCCCTCTACCACCATAATCTACCTCAACCGCCAAACTCTCATGTCGATTACCCTTATTACGAAATTATTTATCCAACATTTCAAGAAACTCTGGTCCAAGCCTCCTATGTTGATCATGCACGTGGTGGTTGGTTCCCAACTAGAAATAATAGGTACATGTTTCAGACGGAAAAACTGACGCATTTCACTATCAGGCACGTGCACCTCAACAATCTCTAGGAAAATCATAGGCACGCATGCCATCCATAAAGGCTCATCAATTGTACAACATTGAGGTAGTGTATGTAAAATTTCATTGTATGGTGTCCATCAAAACTATTTTTTAAATATAACAATTAGATAAATTCAACATTAACCACTTAGTATACAAATAAAATTATTATTGATTTACTTATATATAATTTACTTATATGTGTAATTTATATTTAAATAAAACTAGTAAATAGTTGCAGAAATTATTTGATATACCGCATCCTCCGTCATGCGATCTAGCTGATCTCTAATCGGGATAAGAACATGATGTGACTTAGTATCCCTACAAATTTGGCGCATCCAACGCCTAGCATATGGAAGTAATGTGTCACTATCATGCAGTGAAGGAGCTGATGGTTATACATGCAAGATCCTCTCCCAACACTAAACCTGAATGTAAGAAACAAAATAATTGAACTATCATCATTAACAAAAAAAAAATTAACAATATATATTTTTAATAGTTTTTAAAAATTATTTGTATGTATTTTAAATATTTTTAAAAATTGAATATAGAAAAATATACTTGTACGTTGTAATGTTAAAGATTCTTTGTATTTGAATATTATTATTGAGACCTTATGAGTAAAAGTTCTACTTTTGAGCTTTCGTCGATTCCCACTCCATTGATGGCATTGACCCAAATGAAAGCTAAATTTTATGGCCGGAAGCTTGTGAAAAGATTTTTAGGAATTGAAAGATCAACTTACTTCCGCTCAACATTTATGATTTAATCTCAAAGAAACTTAAATCATTTTCTTCAACTTTATGAAGAATGTGCATATCTTCATAAACTCATCTTTCATAGTTTAAAACCCACATTATATCATCATAGCTTAGAACATATGGGTTATGCTTGGGTTCATGGGCATTCATCTCAAAGAATCAAATTTAAAATTCATAATTTTTCTTTGAGTGCAGAATTTTATAAGCAAAAAATTTTCATTGATGTTGGAGCTCCTAAGTTATGGGCACCATATGTACTTTTGCGAACAACTGCACAAGCAATGGTGAATTGGAGACTTTTGAAATCCTAAGTTGACTTCTCGTTTTTCGTTATAAAGAGAAATATTTGGGGAGGATGTATGAATAATAAATTATTATTAGTGGCATTATGTTGGATATTGTAATGAATTGTGTTCTTAATATATTCTAATTATTATACTATGTATACATGCACTGATAAATGCTTTGTGAATGTATAGTCTTGAATTGATATTGATCAGACATTTAGTTGGTGGTAGGTGCAAGAGTTATAAGTGAACCCAGTAAGATTGTGGATACGTTATCCTAATTTTTGAAATATGGGATGAACACCCTGTTCATTAGGTTCATGAAAGCTAAAGGACCATTTGTTAGTCCAAAAGACAACTTTAAATTCATAAACTTTTATTCTTTTAATGTTTATTCATTTTCTCCTTCTCATTCACACCATGTAAATATTTATAGGGTGAGTTCATGTTGATGTGTTCACAAACTATAAGACCCTCCAATATGTGTTCACTAAAAAAGAGTTGAATCTTCGTAAGAGGATATGGATTGAATTCCTAGTCCTAATAGCCCCAGAAAACCTCGGTGGTGACAATCTCAGAAACACCCTGAGAATCTTCTAATCTCGTAATTGCATGACTCTATAAAAATCATTTGGTTGAGTTGCGGCTGGTGCTAGTGGCAACTGAACCTCTGGAGCCGCTGGAGCAGGCTGACCCTGCAGTGCTGGAGCTGGAGCTGGGGCCTGCTACTTTATACCCCCTATGGCCATTAAAATCTGCATGAGCATCGCCTGAAGGTTCTGAGCGGCAGCTGGAGCAGGTGGTGGCGGGTTGGTCCCGACCACACTGACTGAGGAGGAACATGTTCTACCTAAGGCTCCGCCTCCGGCTCCAGATTTCTATCTCTCTTTCTAACTTGTGTCGCAGCCCTGCCTCGACCTCGGGGTCAGCCTCTACCCCTAGCAGGTGCTCTATCTGCGGGGCTAGGGTGCATTAACCCTGGCTGCTCTACTGCGAGTACAAGCCATCATGTTAAATATTGAAACAAGTTAGATCACATGAAACCAATTAGATATACGATGCGCAAAAAAGATACAAAAAGGAAATATTACTAACGACAATCTCCCGAAGATAAGTCACAGACATCTTTAGGCCAATCCACAAGATTCCACTAGACGTTAGCTCTATAGAAGTTAGATCGGTGAACCTTCTTTGATACAAACTTGTCACGACTCGATTCATGGAGTCCTGATGGCACCTACTATAACTCACCAGTAGGCAAGCCAACTCGTATCCCACAACTACAAGTAATGGGATTGAGGGCAGAAAACTAAACTCAAACTAAAACAATAACATAAATAATAGGAATCATATATGAAGAAGTGGAAGCAAACCAATATATATATATCCAAATAAGAGATTCCTCCCAGAACCTTGAAGTCAAATGTACAGAGCTACTAATAAAATGAGTAGAAGTACCACAAGTGAACCACAACAACAAGATTGTCTCAAAAAGCAAAAGACAAGTCAATATATATAGATGGATACTGGTATATTTACATGAAAATACCATTGAAAATATTGAATTATAATTAATTCATGCATAATAAGATATACCATGAATGTTTTTTCGAAATTAAACAAGAATCCATAAGGAATCATAAAACCTTAGATTTTGGGAGATACGTAAATTGAGAAATTTGGATTTCTTTGAGACTAAATGGGTAAAGAATAACCAATGATGAAATTGTCGCATACCTTGATTGAAACTCTAGCTTGAATAGGAGAGCAGAGTTGGAGCTTTGGAACTCTTGATCTTGCCTCAAGAGAGAAACATAAGAGAGAAGAAGTTGGTTTTTAGAGAATGGGAGTGAATGGGGAGGTTAGATTATCTAAGAATCATTTATATTCACTTAGAATAGGCCAAAACACCATAGTATAGAAATTAAAATTATGGGAAAAACTAAAATTCCCTAACTTAAAACTAACTAGAAATTGTAAAACATTCTACTGACCGTGAAGTGGTCCGTAAAAGCCAGAAGGAAGAAATCCAAAATTCTAAATTTTCCACTATACAGTCCCTAAAACATTCCATGGCCAGTCCTGTCCTTACGTAAATGGTAGGGTTCTTTTGATATTTTTGAAATTTCAGGATTTCAGTCCACGGTCTGTATACACTTCTATGATCCATACAAATCATTCATCCTGTCAACCTTTTTTTCAACTTTATAAAGATGGTCTACCAAAGGGTGTGCAGTTCTTGAACCTTTATACGGACCGTAAAAGAACTGTAAACCCTGGTCCTAAATTTTCCAACTTTAGAGTTCAACTCCACTGATACCTTCATAGTATATGGTCTCTTTCACAGTCTATGAATGAGTCTCTACAAGACCATTTTTGTACAACATTCATCATTTCTGCACTTTTCTAAATTTATCTATGTTAGGCACTTTTGAGGCATTACATTGATCTTATTTATCTATGTTAGGCACTTCTGAGATGTTACATTGAACTTATGTATCTCTGGTATCATGACACAATATATTTGCGATAGAGTGATTATGGAAGATGCAAGGTTGGGATCATATAGTATATATGGATTACTCGAGTCCCCTATGTATTTTTCCATTCCTATTCCGTGTTGAACAAGAGGAGGGGTGTTTTCATGGGTCCTACCTTAGGTTACAGGGGTCAAAGATATGTATATATATCCTTGGCTATGTGTAACTTGGTACTGATGGCATTATTGATTTTCATTGCATTATGCATTCATATATATATATATATATATATGTTATCTGTCACTAGTATAATTGGTTATTGTTTGCACCTTCATGTCTTATGATGGATAAATTGGGTTATGTTTGTTGTTGTATACCTTTCAAAATTTTAAGGGTTCAATTAGCTTATTGGTTACTATGTTAATGTAGTTTGTGACAAGATGTGGTTGGTCTATATAACTGCTTAGATTCATCTTTTGATTTCTTGTATATTGATCCTTTCACACTTGAGGCAATTGGGTTGGTCAATTGACTATCATTATGTTTCGTGGTGGAAATTGTTAGTATAATCTTGTTAAGCTTGGTTTCCATAGTAGAATCTTATTGTTTTGAAGTTAGTGGGATAGTCCCTACCGACATGTTCCTCCACCTTAGATATTTGTATCTTATATAGTGCATCTTATCATCTCCGCTTACTTTAACTATGTGTTATCATTCCTTCATATATTTGTAAAATATTATTCCTTCTCTACCTGCTATTTATACTTGCTTTATATTTGGAGCTCAGTCGGCCTATGCCTACTGAGTATTCAATTTATAAAAGTCCAAAACTTATCCTCCAAAAAAACACTAACAAAATTTGGAAGAGATCTTTTCCAAAGAGTAAACATTTTATGCAAAAAATTATAATTCTAATTATGATAGAAAATCGAGGCAAACCTCAATATTTTCCACCTAACCACATGAAGTTATTTTTGACATATTTTTCAAACTGCTCATAAGATCTATCATCCAGTTGATCATGTTAGTATACAAATCTGGGTATGAATTATTACGTGATCCAGAGCTTGTTCATTTGCAACTATCTCAGGTAAATAATACTATAGACACGTCATGAGAAAGAGGTCTCCTGATGTGGGTACCGGTATATTGAAAGTTTTCCAACTTGATGTGTATGCTTTACTTAACCCGGTGTTACCTTGTCTTTTGTGACGCCATATGTGGCTATGCGGTTTGATAATCTCTCAGATGTGTTGTTAGATCATTTTTCTATCTCTACTCATGTTGGTGATTCTATTGTGGCTAAGAGGGTCTAGAGGAAGTGTCTCGTCTCCTTGTCCAATAGAGTTACTCATGTTGATCGTGTAGAGCTTGATATGCTAGATTCTAATGTTATCCTTGGTATGGATTGGCAGCATTCATGTTATGTTTCTATTGACTGTAGAACCAGTGTAGTCAAGTTTATGTTTCAAAATAAACCCATCATAGAGAGGAAAGGGGTAAATTATATGCCTAAGAGTCATATTGTCTCTTGTCTTAAAGCTAGAAGAATGATTTCTAAGGGTTGCATATACCATCTAGTTAGGGTGAGGTATATAGATTCCTAAACACCTACCCTTGAGTTAGTCCCCATTATAAATTAGTTTCCAAAAGTGTTTCCAGATGATCAACCCGATATTCCTCCCGAAAGGGAAATAGACATCGGTATTGACATTCTTCCAAATGCACAACCTATCTCTATTCCTCCTTACAGAATGGCTCTGGAATAACATAAGGAGTTAAAGGAACAATTGAAGGATCTATTGAATAAGGGTTTCATCCAACCTAGTATCTCTCCATGGGGTGCTCCAGTATTATTTGTTCTAAAGAATGATTGGTTCACTCAGTATGTGTATCGACTACCGGCAATTGAACAAGGTTACCGTTAAGAAAAAATATCCTCTTCCAAGGATAGATATTTTTTATCAACTTCAAGGACAAAGTTACTTCTCTAAGATTGACCGTCGGTCGCGTTATCACAATTTGAGAGTGAAGGAAGATGATATTCTGATGAAGGCTTTTTGGACTCGGTATGATAATTAGTTCCCTAAAACCCACTCTATAGATTACCAAGTGGGAGTGGACATCGCCCATTATGCATGTTTCCTTTCATTTTGAACTATCAATTTTGGTGGACTTTTCTTAGTCCGCCGAAACCAACATGGTGAATCACCAAGTTTGAATTGAATACGCCCATCATGATTGAGTTTTTTGAATTTTCGTACTATCCATTTTTGCGAGCTCGTCAGAGTTTGCCAATACAGTTAGGCGTACCGCCTTCTCATAAGGTGAGCCTCATAAAAATTTGTTAACTGTGCTTTCAATTGAGTTATATTTCAACTAACCTTAATCGATTCTATGTTTGGATATGATGTTTTTTTTGTGGGAAATGTTGTTTTACTTTTTGGTGGGGTGAGGGCACTTTGCCAATATTCCCCTTTTTATTGTATTTTGGCATTTTGTTAATTTCATTTTTCTTTATGATTGTTGTGTTTTGTTTTTGTTTCTATTTTACTGTTTCATTTGTTGTTCATCTCTCTTTGATTCTTTCTCTCAATATCTTATCGCCCTGTGAGTTTGAAAATAATGAAATACTTGAGGTTTCATTGATAATAATTTGAGGATCGATTGTGTTTAATATGGATATCTTGAATAGTACTCATGATGAGCATGGTGTCAAGTTTTGTGCTGCAAGAAATAAATTGGTGTGATTACATTTTTTTAGATATATTTTTGAATCTTTTGTTGACTAGCTTCATTTTGACGTGATACTTTAAATGATCATCGCACAGAAGCTTTTGATCTTTTTGGGTTGTGCTAAATGAGTGTATTTGAAGTGTAATGTGTGGTGAGATTTTACTTTAAAGCATGTGTGTGGAATCCTAGAATTTGCTTTGTTAGTCTAGTTCTCCAAGCCATTCTAAGGGTTAGGTATGAACTTGGGCATAAATTCTGAGAGGGAACCCAAACTTCCATATCCTTTGTGACTACATTGTGAAGGTGTGCATCCATTTTGACACCATTTGAGCCTAAATAATTTGTTTAAAACCATATTGAAACCCCTTGAGCAAAATTGTCCCTAACTTGTCACCCCAAATCCTTTTTGAATGATTGGTTTGATTAAATAGCCAACTTGGAATGTAAGGAGGAAAAAAACCCAAGTGTAATGCAAAGAAAGATGAAATAATATTCAACTTTGAAGTTGGTTTCTAAAAGAAGGAACCCCTCCTTATAATATATATATATATATGTTGGCGAACAACATTTGTAAAATTCAAATGAGAAAAATAGTTTGGTGAAATAAATGGGGATTATTAATATAATTGTCAATATTTCAGTACTCAAATGAAAGAGAATGAAAAGAACTTGAGAAGAGGTAAAAATGATTGCAACAGTGCTTCAAAAATGTGAAGACACTAAGTTGAATTGACTATACTCTTAACCCTCAGCTCCATTACAAGCCTAAAAAACCCTTGAGATCTTGCATGAACTAGGTTGTGTGATGATTGAAAGATATGGGAAAACCTATGGGATGAAGCTTGCATATATTTCTATTTTGAGAGAGTGAGGGTTGCATGTTTTCAACCTTTCTATAATAGGCTGAACTTTCTTCATAGCCTGAAATACAAATTCGAGACCTATCAAGGAAACTTCACCCACTTCAAACCAACCTATAGGAGATCTACACCTCGTAGAATAAAGAGCCTCAAATAAAGGCATACCAATGATTGCATGATAGCTGTTTTTATACAAATATTCAATCAAAGGCAACTGATCATCCCAATTACCCTTGAAGTAAATTACAAGTGCTCTCAACATATCTTCCAAAGTCTAAATTGTACGCTCCGCTTGCCTATAGATTTATGTGTAAAAGACCGTACTAAGCTTAACACGAGTACCAAGACCCTTTTGGAAAGACTTCCAAAAGAGAGACGTGAATTGAGTACCACAGTTTGAAATAATGGATAAGGGAACTCCATGCAACCTAACCATTTCTTTCTAGTACAATTTAGCATATTCCTCCGCCAAGAAAGAAACTTTGACGTGAATGAAATGAGCTAATTTCATCATTCAATCAACTATAACTCAAATAGAGTCATGTTATCGCCGGGTGCGTGGTAAACCAATGATTAAGTCCAAGTTTAAGTCTTCCCACTTCCAAGTAGGAATACTAATGTCACGCTTCGAGACTACCCCATTAACGTAACACGGAACCTAGGATCACAAGTGACCCTAAGCTAACCCTTAATCAGGCATATCATAAATATATTGACAATAGCTAAGTAAAATGAACTAAGCGGAAGCTAGATAAATAAATATCTGATGTGGGGATAAAACCCTAATATTCTGAATGGAAAGATACTAAGAGTTTAGTGATTACTATAACAACCACTTAACAACTAAATTTGAATATACTACTATGTCTAAAAAGCCTCTAACTGAGTTGAATTGCTGGGACATGCCCCAGCTAACTCTAACAAAGCTGAAAACAAATAATAATTACTAAAATGAAGGCATGTCTGTTGTCCTCAAAATATGATGACTCACCACTGCTGAAGTCGAACCGAGAATCGATCTAAGCGTGATCTAGATGTTGAGTACCTGAACCTACATCATAAAATGATGTAGGGCGGAGTATGCGTCAGTTCTTGGAATATACTGAGCACGCGGGATATATATATACTAAGTTGAACAAAATGTATAAGCTGAACAATGCATAACTGAGCAATGATATAATCTGAACAGAGATATAGATACGAAAATAAAACAAAAAAGCTAAGGGAATACAATGACCAAGTACTTATCATGAAGATGACATGCTGAAATTTATATTGATATAAATGATGAAAACATGGTCAATGCACTAAGAGTGTAAATATGGGAGCTACTATTAACCAACCTAAACCATATGAGCTAAATGTGGAGTCTGATGTACAGACCCCATCGAGAGGACCCAATATAACTTGCATGGGTATAAAGGCATGACAACGGCGTGATCACTAAATATGATGCCCAACAAAGGGGATTTGTAATCCTACAAGGTCACGTAGTTTTGGGACTATGAGGGTACGTTGAACCCTAGTCCAACATGGTGCTAAGTATACTCCCAACTGAATATGTATATACTCAAATGTAACTCGATTACTGAATAACTCAAAATATTGACATGCAAATTGAGAATGCAACATTTATATAGCGATAATGTGACATTCAAAATCTGAAGCATGATTATTTATTTAACAGACCTAGCAAGTTTAATTCATGAACTAAGAGAATCTACACAAATTAGGCCTCTGAGTTTTATAAAAGGAATTAAATAACATTCCCAAGAAAAACATGATATTTAGACTACAGATTATAAAGCAGATGAAATGACAATAAATTCCCAAAATTTTAAAAACCCTATATCTAAACAAGCTATGTAGAATCAAGGAACTGACTAAATTCTAGGGACTTAGTGGATGGAAGGAATCCACTAGTGAAATCCCACATACATGGTGACAAAATCAATGGAGAAATCCTTTGGTTTTTGGGGCTGAAAGTTGATTAACACTGTTGCTTATTCTTGATAGAAACTGAGGCCTTCTTCTCTTCTTTTCATTCTAATTTGGATGATTTTTGGAATGAGGGTTTTGGGTAAGTCTGAGTAGGTTATTAGGCTTAGACTAAGTAAAACAACATAGTTTAGGCTTCAAAGGACGTAGTTTAAGTACTCCAACGCCTAGAGAAAAGAAAAAAATGACCTTGACTTAAAATTGGTAAAGTCCATCCACGGAGGGACCGACAGACCGTCGTTTGGACTACCAACTGTCGACTGGGGTCGTGGTTTGCTCGATAGGGCTTCACTAAAATGAGCATAATTTTTTATTCCAAGCATTGATTTATCAAACGTGGTGGCATTGGAAAGAGGATTCAATTATCTTTAATTTAATAGGTCCTGGGCCAACTAATTTATGTTGTGCCAAACAATATGACCGTTTGAAGTTGTTCCAACAACCATTTTCCTCCAATTGGATGTTGCCCCTCACCTACGGTCTGTAGGTCCAACCACAGACCGTACTGGTCGAACTTGGGTGGGATCAAAGACCATTAAATTTTTTACCTTAATGATAGAATCCCACCTATGGTCCATGGTTCTACCTACTGTCCGTGTGTGGTTCCATTGGTACGGGAGCTAGTTTTCTGAAAACTAGGATTTTATCCATTTTGAGATCCGATGTGTTACATTATCTCCCCTTGGGAACATTAGTCCTTGAATGAAGTAAAAAAAAGCTGAGTATGGAGCGAAGGAGATACAATCCCTACCACTATGTACTAGAAAGTAATATCTAGCCGAACTAAGTTCCAAGAACATGCAAATATGCTGAAATGCAAGAATAACATAGGGAACAAGATACTGAGACTGAATTACACAAGAGTAAACTCAGAGACAGGGAGGAATTGTTACTTCAAGCAGAAACATAATCGAAAAGAAAAAGGTGAGGATACTTGTCCATCATGGCTTCTTCTTCTTCCCAAGTAGCTCCCTTTACGGACTCACTCCTCCACAAAACCTTCACTAAAGAGACTTTCTTATTTCTCAACCTAAGAACCTGACGGTAAAGAATCTCAACTGGCACCTCTTCATAAGTGAGACTATCATTCACAACGACACTCGCTAGTGGTACTATCGATGCCAGATCACCCACACACTTCTTCAACAAAGAAATGTGAAGGACTGGATGAACCGCTGATTTAACGTATCAGGACTACTTCCAGTTCAAGTGCCATCGATCGTGAGTAATAATATAACCCAGCGAGTAAGTTGGGGTCGAGTCCCAAGAGAGTGGTTTGTACTCAAGAATCAATAGAAAAGCATAAATATTCTCAAGTCAAATATAGCTAAAAACATTTAGGAAGAAAAACATGATAAATTAAGGATTGACACAAGTGTCAAATATCAAAAGGGGGGTTTGTAGTCAACAAGCAACTAAAAACAACAAATAATATGAAAATACGAATATGGAGACGGGATTCTTGGGATGTGATAGGATTATGGGCTAAGGTAAACAACCGAGTAATTGCAATTAATAGTAAACCGCTGCAAATCAGTGAATAATCTAGACCTTAGTGGGGTAAACATTCTCTTGAACTATTTACCCTGAATCAAATTGGTTTCTCTCGAAAACCAATAAGAGACAATGAAGCACAAGCTTCGCTTTAGTCCATTCACTCTCTCAAGCAGAATGTGTGGAAAAGGGTTTAGGGTTCACTCTCTCGAGCTGAACCCACGACAACCCAATACCCACAAACCATCGATTCAGTAATTTTTGTTTTAAAACCTCTCTCTTGAGCAAGCCAGAAACATGAATTTAGGATTGTATTTGCAACTACAACCCATTCAATTCAACCACAATTACTGAACGAAATCAATTTTAAATGGCAAATACACTATCAATTAGCAATACCCAGTAGTTAATTCAACCTATAATGACATAATCGTACCCCAAAATTGGGGTTTTAGCTAGACATTGTAAAAAGATAGAAATCAATTCCGAAATGCATTTCCATCAACTGAGTATGATTAATATTGTCTTTACAAATGTCTAAGATGAAGAATCTTCAATAACCACTTCCAATTTCTTAGAAATAGAAATCATCAAATCTTCAAACCTAAGGAAAAATATCTCTCAAACTTAGTTCTAAGTTCTAAACTTCAAAAACTGAATAATAATATGATTCCCTATAAAATCTGAAACTAAGCTAAAAATTTAAATAAGTATTTATAGTTGTCAATAAGTATACTGCGAAGGTTCAGTCGGTGCAGTTAGTCAGGATCGCCGATTCACTTGGCGATCCGCCCATTGGTCATTTGTATCTTTTTTTTTTTGCCTTCAGCATCCTTCACGTCCTGTAACTTTGGGCGATAAGGCACTACATCGCGGAACTATTTTGCGACTTGCTGATTGATCATTTCTATCACCGACTTGATTTTCTCCTTCAGGGCTTGGCACACTGGAACATTAGGCAAGACCAAGGCCATTCGGTGACTCGCACAATGGTTTAGACAATTCTCAAGCGTTCTTTTCTTCATTTTTAAAGTTGCCTTGTTCCTTTTTGCTCAATAGTGTCCATGCTTTGTCCCTAAGTTCAAATACCTAAAATTCAAGGATTTATATCAGTTATTGAGATAAAATATGCATTCGAGGACACTAAATCTATTAAAATTAAGCCATAAATGAGTCCAAATCATGGACTCATCAACCGCTGTTAGTTCTGCTGGCAACTCCAATTCATAAGCAACATTGCCAACCCTTTTTAGGATTTTGTAAGGACCTACATATCTGGGACTCAACTTTCCTTTCTTCCAAAATCTCATCACCCCCTTCATGTGTGACAGTTTCAGGAAAACCCAATCATCAATTTAAAACTCTAAGTCCCTTCTCCTCACATCTGCGTAGGACTTCTGACGACTCTGAGCTGTCTTTAGTCTATCTATGATGAGCTGATCTGTTTCCATATCCCCATGAACCGAATGTGACCTAATCAAGCCTATTTCACCTATTTCAAACAAACCAATCAGGGACCTGCAACTACGCCCATCTAGTGCCTCATACGGGGCCATCTGAATTCTTGAATATAAGTTATTATTATAGGTGAACTCTATAAGAGGTAGGTGATCAGCCCAACTACTCTTGAAATTGATCAAGAAAGCTCTAAACATGTCCTCTAAGGTATCAATGGTATGCTTTGCCTGACCAACCGCCTGTGGATGAAATGTTGTACTGAGATTTACCTGAGTACCAAGACCTTTCTGAAACGATTTCCAAAAATGAGAGGTAAACTGAAGAACTCTATTTCAAATAATAGACAAGGGAACCCTATGTAACTTTACTATCTCATTGATTTAGAGTTTGGCATAGTCCTCCACTGAATCTGTAGTCTTGACAACAAAGAAGCGAGTGGACCTAGTGACTCTGTCTAGTATCACCCTAATGAAGACATGTTGTCTCCGAGTACGAAGTAAACCCGTAATGAAGTCCATGTTTATCACTTCAAACTTCCATATAGGAATGTTAATCTCTTGAGATATACCTCCTGGTTTCTGATGTTCTATCTTAACATGTTGACAATTAAGACACTTAGAAACAAAGTCTGCCATGTCCCTCTTCATGTCGTTCCACCAAAGACTTCCGGTAGATCACAGTACATCTTAATGGTACCAGGATGAATGGAATACTTCAATTTATGAAATTGTGTAAGAATTTTCTGCCTCAACTAACCCACATTAGGAACACATAAGCGACCCTGGCAACGAAGCACACCATTTCCTCATTTGTGAGAAAACCTCAACTTTCTGCTGATGAACTGCACCTTTCGATTGAAGTGATATAGGATCACTGTCTTGCTTTTCCTTAACCTCTACTACCAATGAATATTTTGATCCATTCTAAAATGTCACTCCTCCATCTGATGTGTCCTCAAGGCAAACTCCTAAGAGAGAAAGCCGGTGAACATCTTTGGCTAACTCTTTCTTTTCTTTCTCAACATGTGCTACACTACAAATATAGTTTTTTGAGAGCACCAGCCACTACATTGGCCTCATCGAGATGGTAAAGCACATTTATTTCATTGTCTTTGAGGAATTCAAGACATCTCCTCTAACAAATATTCAACTCTTTCTGGGTGAAAACGTATTGGAGGATCTTATGATCTCGGAACACCTAAACATGAACGCCATACAAGTAGTGTCTCCAAATCTTTAGGGAAAATACTACTACGGTTGCATACTCGAGGTCGTAAGTCAGGTAGTTCTTCTTGTGGACCTTAAGTTGTCTAGAAGCATAAGCTATGACCTTACCTCATTTCATCAACACACACTCTAGGCCGACCCTAGAGGTATCACAATAAATCACATAACCGTATGAACCATATAGTAGAGTCAAGATGGGAGTTGTAGTCAACGCACTCTTTAATTTTGATAAGCTTTTTTCACACACATCTAATCACTAAAATTTGACCTTCTTTAGGGTGAACTTGGTCAATGGGGAAGCTATGGATGAAAATCCTTCAACATATATCCTATAGTAATCGGTCAAACCCAAAAAAACATCTGATATCTATTGGAGAGGTAGGTCTGGGCTAATACCGTACCGCATCAATTTTCTCAAAATTCACTCAGATCCCTTCGTTGGATACCACATGACCAAGCAAAGTAACTGACTGTAACGATAATTCACATTTGCTGAACTTAGCAAATAACTGGCGATCCTTGAGAGTCTACAGAACAACTTGTAGATGAGTAGCATGCTCTCCTAACTTCGATAATAAATAAGGATATCATCAATAAAGATGATGACGAACAAGTCCAAATACTGTTTGAACACCGTGTTCATTAAGTTTATGAATGTTGTAGGAGCATTGGTTAGTCCAAAAGACATAGCTACAAATTCATATTGACCATACCGAGTCCTGAAGGCTGTCTTCAGGATGTAACTATCTCTAACTCTGAGTTGATGACAGACGGATCTAAGGCCGATCTTAGAAAATCAATTAGCACCCTGAAGTTGGTCGAACAAGTCATCAATCATGGGGATGGGATACTTCTTCTTGATTCAAACTTTGTTCAACTGACGATAGTCAATGTACATTCTGAGAGAACCATTTTTCTTTTACACGAATAACATTGGAGCACCCCATTGAGAGATATTGGGTCTGATGAATCCCTTATATAGAAGGTCTTTCAATTACTCTTTCAATTCTTTAAGCTCGATTGGACCCATTCGGTAAGGATGAATCAAAATGGTCTGGGTATCCGAAAAGAGATTTATTCCAAAGTCGATCTGCCTTTCAGGAGGAACTTTGGGAACATCTTCTGGAAACACTTTTGGAAACTCATTTCCTACTAGGACTGACTCAAGAGTTGGGGTTTCAAAGTTTTAATAATTAACTTGAAGAAGATGATAGATATATACTTTGGAGATCATCTTTATGGCCTTAAGGTAAGAAATATATTCACTTATAGGCACTAAGCTACTACCCTTCCACTCTAAGACTATCTCGTTTGGAAATTGAAACCGAAAGATTCTAGTTCTACAAACAACTAAGGCATAACATGAATGTAACCAATCCATGCCTAGAATGATATCAAAGTATACCATTTCTAACTCTACAAGGTCTGGTGAGTTGACTTGGAGAGGGAAATTTTTGTATATACATATGGCTATAACTTGGTCACCAATTGGAGTAGAGATTGAGAAGGGTTCTGAGAGAGTTTATTGACTGACACCGAAGTTTACTGCTATATAGGGAGTTAAAAAAGATAGTATAGCCCCGGTATCTAACAATGCATATATATCTAAATAAAAGACTCGTAACCTAACAGTGACCACATCAGGAGAATCTTCCTAGTCTTCGAGAGCATAAAACTTGTTATGGCACTGAACGCCACCTGTACTAATCAAAGCACCCTATTGGAGTTACTGGAGTAGTAGAATGAACACTATTGTGGTTCCCTCCCTGCCCATGTCTGGCAGAAAGGCAATCCTTCAACCTATGGACAGACTGACTACACCTAAAACACCCCTCTCGGTCAACTAGACACTCACCCGAATTGTTCTTACCACACTTTGGACAAGTTGGAAAAGTTCAATTACTTGAAGCACTCCCCTATGACTTAGAGCCTGGTTCCCTACTTTTCTTATAGTGTCGAAACCTAGGGCATGGAGCGCTAGCTGATGAAGGTGCTGGGGTTTTAGACCTTTGCTGAAACTGTGAGCGATTTCCACCATCCAACTTTTGCTGTGAGTATTCAAAATTTCATGTTTTGGACTTTTTGTTATCCTTAAAAAATTCCCTAAGCTTATCTCCCTCAAGCTGCTGAGCATGAGTCATAAGTCTGGAGATATATATATCCCTTAGAAGCATATAATTCCTGCACTATGTCTTCACCTGATCGGATACCCCAAAGAAGAACTTACTCATTTATGTCCTTGGATCGGCAACCATGTGTGGAGTATACATGGAGAGCTGAGTGAACTTCAGCCCAAGTCACAAGAGTTGCATTCACACCATTGTTGTCTTTCACCTGCGTTGACCAGATATTAGCCACATCTTTAAGTTGGTAGGATGACAGCTCCACCCTGTCATTTCCAGTCACTTTCATCACCTCTAGGATCTTCTTGAATTCATTAATGAAGTTATGTGGGTCCTCACCAACCTTCGACCCTAGAATGGATTCATACGAACAAATCCTTAAACCCTAGTTGCAGTTGATCCACCAGTGGGGTTTGTAGGAAATGGGACCTGCTGATTTTTATGGTTGGCAACACACTGAGGCAAGAGTTGGATCACATCTCGAAATTCTGCATTCGTAGCCTCATGATTGAGGAGTGGAGGAGCTGCGTTAGCATTGTGTGCATTAACATTGTGTACATTAGCATTTAGTGTGTAATATCTACGAGGAGGAATGATCTGAAAGGCATAGCGATGTATTAGAAAGGATAAGTTGATTCATACCTCAAGCACGATAAGAATAGCAAAGAAAGTGATTTTTTTCTTAAAACACTTTGTAGCCTCCCCCTTATAGGTGTGGCGTGCTTCATACTAATGAAAGACATTCTACTTAGTACGTTTTCACACATCATAGGGCTCTTGAACCTAATTCTTCGATACCAAGTTGTCACGCCTCGAGACTACCCCTTTTACGTAACACGCAACCTAGGATGACAAGTTACCCCAAGCTAACCCTAAATCTGGCATCTCATGAACATATTGACAATAGCTAAGTAAAATGAATTTAGCAAAAGCTAAATAAATAAATATCTAATGTGGGGATAAAACCCAAATAGTCTGAATGTAAAGATACTAATAGTTTAGTGATAACTGAAACAACCACTTAACAACTCAAGATGAATCTACAACTATGTCTAAAAAGACTATAATTGAGTTGAGTTGCTGGGACATACCCAGCTAACTCTAACAAAACTGAAAACTAAACATAATGACTAAAATAAAATTATGTCTATGGTCCTCCAAATATGAGGACTCACCAATAAAGCTGCTGAAGTTGAGCTAAGAATCGATCTAAGCGTGATATGGATAGTGAGTACCTTAACCTACATCATGAAATGATTTAACATAGAGTAGGCATCAGTACTTGGAACGTACTGAGCATGTAGGATATAGATATACTAAGCTAAAAAATATATATAAGATGAACAATGCATAACTGAGAAATGATATCATCTGAGCAGAAATATAGTTACTCTAATATAACAGAAAAGATACGCTGAATGCAATGACAAACTAATAATCATGAAAATGACATGCCAAACTGTATATTGATATAAATGCTGAAAACCTGGTCAATGCACTAAGACTGTTACTGTGGGAGCTACCATTAACTGACATAAACCACGTGTGCTAAACGTGGAGTCCGATGTATACACCCCATTGAGAGGACCCAATATACCTTGCAAGGGGTATAAAGACATGACTCTTGTGTTATCAGTAAATCTGATGCCCAACAGAAGGGACATATAATCATATGGGGGCACGTAGTTCTAGGACTATGAGTGTATGTTGAACCATAGTCCAACTCGGTACTAAGTCTACTCCCAAGTGAATATGTATATGATTGAATTGTAACTGAATTATTGAATAGCTCAAAATATTGATATGCTAACTGAGAATGCAACGTTTATATACTGATAATCTGACATTCGAAATCTGGAGCATGATTATTTGTTTAACTGATCTAGCAAGTGTAATTCATGAACTAAGAGAATCTACACAAACTAGGGTTTTGAGTTTTATACAAGGAATTAAACAACGTTCCCAAGAGAAACATGATATTTAGACTATGGATTATATAGTAGCTGAAATCACAAGAATTTCCCAATATTTTGTAAACCCTAGGTCTAAACAAGCTATGTAGAATGAAGGAACTAACTAAATTATAGGGAACTAGTTGATGAAAGAAACCCACTAGTGAAATCCCTCATACCTGGTGATGAAACCTACGGGAAATCCTTTAGATTTTGAGGCTGAATCTTAAAGAACAATGTTGCTTGTTCTTGAAAGAAACTAGTGCCCTCTTCTCTTCTTTTTGTTCTATTTTGGATGATTTTTGGGGAATAAGGGTTATAGGTATGTCTAACTAGGTTATTAGGCTTAGACTGAGT
The DNA here is from genome assembly GCA_029582685.1 of Solanum piurae. NCBI lineage: Eukaryota > Viridiplantae > Streptophyta > Magnoliopsida > Solanales > Solanaceae > Solanum > Solanum piurae. The sequence goes on along the minus strand of JAJOOO010014897.1, from coordinate 20,708 downwards.
AAAATGACTTAGTTTAGGCATCAAACGATGTAGTTTAAGTGCCCTAACGTATAGGGAAAAGACCAAAATAACCCTGACCTAAAATCTGATGAAGGCCATCCACGACTACCAACCGTCGATTGGTGTCGTGGTTCGTGGTTTAACCGAGAGGGCTTCACTAAAACGATCATAACTTTTTACTCTGAGTTTGGATTTTGTTAAACTCGGTGGCGTTGGAAAGAGGATTCAATTATATTTAACTTGATAGGTCGTAGGCCACCTAATTCATGTTGTGCTAAAAGATATGACCGTTTGAAGTTGATCGAACAACCATTTTCCTCCAATGGGCTGCTCACCCTTACCTACGGTCCGTAGGTCAAACCACTGACAGTATTGGTCGACCGTGGGTGGGATAAGAGACCATCAAATTTTGGACCTTAAACACGGAACCCAACCTACGGTCTGTTGTTCTACCTAATGTCCATGGTTGGTTCTGTTGGTACTGGCACCAGTTTTCTCAAAACTAGGATTTTCTCCATTTTTTGATCCGATGTGTCACAACTAATATCTTGAGATAACCCTCCAGCTTTTGATGCTCAACTTTCACTTTTTTGACAATTAGGACATTTAGCCACTAATTCCATAGTATGCTTCTTCATCTCGTTCCACCAATAGACCTCCCGCATGTCACGATACATCTTGGTGGCTCCTGGGTGAATAGAATATGGAGAACAATGGGCTTGTGACAAGACCTGCTCTCTCAATTCATCTACATTGGGAAGATAGAAACGACCTTGATATCGAAGTACACCATCTGCCCCTTTGGAGAAAGCCTAAACAAACTTCATAAGAACCTATTTTATTATTGGGGAAACATTTAAAACAAGCATTCATCACAAACCAATTTACAAGGAATAACTATGCATAACTCACACCTCTCTAATTTCTACTCTTAGGGGAAAAAAATCTCTTTTTTTTTCCTCTTTTGTTTGGCCTTCTTTTAATTATCAAAAGACAATATTTCTAAATAATTATTTTAAGTATTTGTCTCTTTATTACTTAACTAATTTACAATGAGTGCTCAAAGGCTATTAGTGTACTTGAGCATAAAGTAGCTCTCATTTTCACAGTTAAAAACTTTTGCAAATGTGATTTTAGTATCCTAGAACTCAAGCATTTAACAAAAGATTGAATGGATATATAATCACTTTTTTACTAGCTTTAAACTATTTTTTGAATTTGAGATATTTCATAAGATGGTAGTTGGCAGTTCAAAAGTATTTTTTTCATTTCTTTAACAAATTATAACATCTTATCATTTATATTTCAATCGATCATCTTTAATTTGATTTTATAGTTTATTCTTTTTCTTCCATGAAGTATTACTATTTGATATATTTGGGAAAACCCACAAAAGTCTGCAATATGTGTTCAAGCAAAAGGATATAAACCTTCACCAAATGAGGTGGCTTGAGTTGCTAAAAGATGATGACGTGAGTGTCCTTTATCACCTTGGCAAGACGAATGTGTTTGTAGATGCTCTTAATCGACTATCTATGGGTAGTGTTGCTCACGTGGAGGACGATAAAAAGGACTTGGTTCGATTGTCATGTTTAGGTGTTCGGCTAATGGACCCTAATGAAAATTGTATTATGGTTTAGAATTATCCTTTCAGTGGAATTTTAAATCCAAGCAAGGTCTAGATCCGATTTTGGTTTAGTTAAATAAAGCGGTGCTTAGAAAATATGTTGAGGCCTTCTCCCAAGGGGGAGATGGTGTATTTTCATATCAAGGTCATTTGAGTGTTCCCAATATTGATGATTTGAGGGAGAAGATTTTATCGGAAGACTATAGTTCTTGATATTCCAATTACCCTAGAGCTACCAAGATGTACCGTGAGTTACGAGAGGTCTATTGGTTGAATGGGATAAGGAAGGATATTGAAGAATTTGTGGCCAAGTGTCCTAATTGTCAACAAGTGAATGTTGAGCGTCAAAGCTGAGAGGCCTATCCCAAGATATTAGAATTCCTACATGGAAGTGGGAATATCTATAAATGGACTTTATTTTTGGTTAACCCGCACTCGGTGGCATCATGACTCGATTTGGTTTAGCATGGATCGTATGACAAAATCAGCTCATCCGATCAAGGTTTCTTATTCGGTGGAAGACTATGCTAAGTTGTACCTAAGGTAGATGGTTAGACTGCATGGAGTGCCCTTATCCATTATCTTTAATCATGCCATTTTGGGTCGTGACATTAGTTCCCTTAAACTTTTGTTCATATCTTGGTAAAAACTCTTTCTCAAACTCCTCTTTACTTTCTCAAAACTCAGTTTAAAACACAAAGTTACCTTTAAAAGATTCTCAAAAATTATAACTCAAAATAGAGTTCATGCAGAAATAAATACATGAACATCAACTCAAGGAAATGAATAACAATATAAAAAACTGAATACTCAAAACTCATGAACTCAAAACTCAACAACAACTCATCTTAAGAATTCTCAAATATAAGGATAGAACCCTAAATTACTCTTTTACTAATTTAAAAGTCGATGTAGGGTGTGAGGACGAACTAGTCCAACGTTATGATAGTCTTACATACCAGATTATGTATCTATTAGACAATTTTTTTTTTATGGAAACTTGATATTATCTTAAGCTTGAGGAGGAACATTAGCTTTTTGGAGGAAACCTTTGATCTTGGAATATTGCTCTTGATAAAAGATATTATTTAATGCAGTTCGTAGAGAGGAAGAACATGGGAAAACCTTGGGTGGAAGGATTCTCTTTGTATCTTTGATTTTTGACTTGAAGGTTTTACAGTTCTTGTTGGAGAAGAGGAACCCTAGATGAGTTTTTAAGAAAATTTCAAAATATTTGAATGCTTTTAATTAATGAAAACTAGTTAGTTGAATGATATACTCAGTTAAACCACTAAAAAATCACTTAAAATAGGGTTTAAAACGACAAAGGAGAAAGACCAAAATGACTTAAAGTTAAAAACTAATGGAGTGCCTTGATAGGGAGGTTTCACAGACTGTTTAGGACTCCACGATCCGTGAAATTTTGATTGTCTGACAGGGCTTCACTAAAATGGGAATAACTTTTTATTCCGAACTCAAAATGAGGCAAACTTGGTGTCATTAGAAAGGGGACTCAAAGACCGTTAATTTGTTAGGTCTTTAGCCACCTAATTTATTATATGCTGAGATGTATGATCATTTGAATTTTTCCAGTGTAGAATTTTACATCAAAACTTAATCGGTAAGGAATCTTTCAACTCAACTTTGTGCTAGGGGTTTTTTGTGACCTTAATTCATCTTCAAAACAATTCTCACACTAAAGAATTTATCTTTACACCAAAGAAAAATTAAGAAGGACTCTGTACGACCTTTTACGCAATTCAAGAATGGCTTGGGTCTTATCTTAGAAATTTTAGGGTGTTACACTTATGTTGCAACAAATGTCAATTCTGATGAAAATTACCACATAAGTGTGCATCTGTTCCAGCTAAATTTTCATATGTTGCTACAAATTGTAATTTTATTGGAACAAATGTCAATTATCTATGGTAAATTTCCAACAAAATTGAATTTGTTGCAACATATACCAATTTAATGAACTGATGATTGACTAATTTGATGAAAATTGTTACATTTTACCTTATTTTAGTAATAAATAATATTTTAACATGATACATAATAATTAATTATTGTATTATATCACAATCACATTGAATTACATAGGGATTAGATGATCAACTAATGATATTATCTTGAATTGACCAATTCAATAAATATTGTTACATTTGACCTTAATTTAATAATAAATGATATTATAACACTATGTATAATGATTTAATATTGTCTTGTATCACAATCCTATTGAATTACAATGAAAATAAACATGTAAGGTTACATAACTACTTCAACAATTGTCAATTTTATTGGAAATTATCACATAAAATTGTGTATATGTTCCAACATAATTGATAGATGTTGCAACCGATTGCAATTTTGTTGGAACAAATGTCAATTCTATATGGTAATTTCCAACATAATTGACATATGTTGCAACATATGTCAATTTGATGTATTGAATAATTTGATAAAAAAAATTACATTTAATGTAACACCCGGAAACTAGTAGGTTGAACTAGAGCCTTACGTAAGGGGTCTAGCCCTTTACGTGTGGGTTAGAGTTGTAAAAATGACCTCCCATATTTAGAGTGAAGGGTTTAGGGATTAAACGTCAAGGCACAACTCACCAAGGATCCACCAAGAGTCGTTGAAGAGGACCCTAGCAAACCACCCAAATCTGCCCAAAAGATAGCCCACCCACGATTGGGGACCCATGCCCCGTAGGGGGATCCACGCCTCGTAGATGGGGTCGTGGGTCAAGACCCCAAAAGTTGGGTTGCAGACTACCACCCACGGAGGACCAGCACAGCCTGTGGGTCCACTAACGGCCCGTGGGTTGGGGTCTCATAGGTGAGGCAGCCTTGTTTCTTAAGTCGGTTTAAATGGAGTGTTAGGGAACTTTCTAAAATTAATTAGTTATTAAGTGCGGTTATTTTATTAGTTATTAAGTGCGGTTATTTTATTAGTAATTAGACCACCTATATAAAGCTAATAGACCCATAAATACATTGATCCTAGTCATTATTTCAATTCACCAAAGAAACCCAACTCCCTCCAAGAAATTCTCTCTCTAAGAAGCAAAGACGAAGAAGAAGAGGAGAAGCAAGTTAGGGAAAATTCCTGCATTTTTGCAAGCATTGTGAGAGATTTATAATCAAGGTATGATATCTTATTCATCCATGGATTCTTCTATCCATGGAGCCTCGTATATTTCCCCCAATTGTGAAGATGAACCCCAATTCTTGCTAGGGTTTCTTCCTATATTGTGCGTAGTGTTGAGTATGAATCCAATTGAGTGGATAGTACTTGTTTATGATTGTTTTAGTGTTGAATCATGATATTCTGATGATATTGTATGTTTTTCATGGTTAAACCTAGTCTAATTGATGAAATTGATATTATGTGGGTTTATGTCATGAAAGGTGAAATTGAGGTTGCATAGATGATCTTCTAACATTGATGAGTTGTATAGTAATTGTTCCTGAATAAAAGCATGTAGAAATGAATTGAATTATAATAATGTATTTATGATTGATCATGACAGGTAAAGCTTGAAGTTGAACCTTTATAATGATTTATGACTAGAATCACTTGATAATGACGAATGTGATTATAATCCTTTGAAATCTTGGTATGAATGATATTGGTAAGAAGTAAAGCTTTGAAATTAAATCTTGTAGTCATGAGTGTTGATTGTTAAGGCTTTGAGAGTAAAGCTAGTATGTTTAATTAAGAATGTTTAAATGCATAAAGTGATAGAAGCACTTGAAACATGAATTGGTTGTCAAGGACATCCCTGCATGAGTCATGAATTAAGTAAGACTTAATAAGCTATCTTGTGAGATTTATGCCTAGCACCGAGTGGATATGAATATGAGATGAAAGCTTTTACCTAGTAGAGTTCGACTTCCAAGTTTGGAATCCTCACAAGTAGAGTCCGAGTTTCCCAAAGTATATCTCATGAGATGGAGTCCCTCACTAGTGGAGTCCGGGTTTCCTAGTAGAAATGTATGTTTCCCATAACTATGTCCCTCGTAGGAAGGTTAGCTAGTGGGTCCAACTAAGCTAACAAACCGGTTCTACCTTAGGGAAGTACACCAATCCTTCTCGGTGAGGGTAACAACGGAGGAGATCATGTGATAGATCATGTGGCCTCATTTTAAGGCTATATTCCCAACTAGTACAAGATTATTAGTGAACTAAGACATACTTTAAAAGGTATCTCCAAGTGTTCAAAAGTATAATGAACTTAGACATGCTTAGTCAATTATCTTATAGTGTTCATAATAATAAAGAAGAGGAACTAAGAAAGACTTAAAGATACTTCCTAGTGCTCCAATGTCTTAAAAGAGGAATTAGTATCTGAATCAAAAGTTATGAGTATGAGGACCTAAAAGTGGTACTCATCATGGGTAACATTATGGGGTCTTATTCATGCATTGCATAAGTATGACTTATGGTTACCTAAGAAAGTGTTCTCTTATATGATGTATGTTTATATAGGATTGTGCTATAGTTTCCCTCCTTGTTATGTTATGAGTAACTAAAGATGAGAGATTCCATTGGTCATGAGAAGTAAGTTAAGGTTGATATCAAAGATGGTAAGTATGTATGATGGCCTAAGGTGGTACTTAGTGTGAGTGGGATTATGGGGTCTTACTCATACATTGCACAAGAATGAGTTGAAGCTACTTATGAAACGGTTCTCTTATGATATGAAAGTCTAAGACTTCACTATGTATGTGGATTATGTCTTTTGGACCTACTATGATTATGTTATTATCTCTTATGCTTATGGATTATGTCTTATGTGGACTAATCCTTATTATGTTATGCTCTTATTATGTTATGCTAGTTAACATATTTAGTACTTTTGTACTAATGCATACTCTTGCCTACATTCTTATCAAATGCAGGGTCTGGTGATTGAGTTATATTCTTGAAGATAGGTTTCTAGAAGTGCAAGAAGTAGAAGACTTGGTGAGTCCTCATAGCATCGAGGATAAAGCCACCATTTCCTTTTATGTCTTTTTTCATGTTTTAGACTATTATATATGATGTTTCCCAATAGTTTTTCAAGTATTATGTCCTAGATGGTTTGAGACAAAAGTGTAGTAAGACTTTCGCTTCATTTTATAAAGACTTTGATAGTATGAAAAATATTTATAAATTTTGACACTTTTCTATTATCTTATGTTATGATATCCTAAGGGCTTGTATGAGACCCCCCTTCGGGGTCAAATATTGCATGACATATCTAAGGTGTACCCCTGGGTCATGAAAAACTTGGTAATCAAAGCACAAGGTTTAGAATGGTTCTAGGATGTCTCAAAACCACGTCTAGTAGAGTCTTGTTCATAAATCTGAAGCGTGCCACATTTATGAATAGGAGGCAATTGGATGTTTAGGAAATCTCACTTCTTCTTTCTTTAAGTCGTGCCATATAGATTGGCCGTAGTAGGTCCTTAATCTAATCAGTGCCCTATGGTTTTTCAGGGTATGGCTAATACAAGGGCAAATGTTAGGAGGAATGATGAAGTCAAGGAGGAGCAAGAAGTTCCTCTCCATGTTCCACCCTAAGCTCCTCCTCAAGCTCCAATTGACCCTAAAGGGGAGAATGTGACTCATGTGGAGTTTAGGTCGGATTTACATATGTTGGATCAAGCCGTGATGGCTCAATTTAATAGAGATATGGTAGCTTCGGTGAACCCTAATGTGAATTCTGCGGCTTTAAGAGTGAGAGAGTTTTTGAGAATGAAACCTCCGGAGATTTATGGCTCCAAAGTGGAGGAACATCCTCAAGGTCTTATAGATGAGGTTTATAAGGTGCTTGCTATCATGGGGTTGACTTCGGTAGAGAAAGTGGAGTTAGCCTCTTACCAATTGAGAGATGTAGCACAAATATGGTATGAAATATAAAAAGACAATATGTCGGTAAAAGCATGCCCAATAGAGCGGGAAGGGTTCAAAGAAGTATTCCTTGATAGGTTCTTTCCCCGAGAGTTGATGGAGGCTAAGGTGGAAGAGTTTATTAACCTTAGGCAAGGTAGCATGAGTGTTAAGGAGTATGCCTTGAAAGCTACCCAACTGTCCAAGTATGTTGCCTCCATGGACGTTTATTCGAGAGATAGGATGAGCAGGTTTTTTATAGGTGTGTCTGACTTGGTTTAAAAAGAATATCGTACGGAAATGCTTCTTCATGACATGGATATCCATAGGCTTATGGTGTATGCTTAACAAATCGAGGATTCAAAACTCAAGAAAAAGAATAGGGAGGCAAAAAGAGCTAGGAATGGTGTATGCATATTCGTGAAAAAGTTTAAGTCTTCGTAGAAATGACTTATATGAATTGTTTTACCTCATGTTGTAGTGCATTGAGTAGAGTTGCCTATTTGACTTCATGAGCTCAATTAATGAGCATGCCTTAGTTTGGAGTTGAAAGATTCCTTCTTGAATAAATGCTTATGAGTGTAAATTGCATATACGCTCCATGAGTGTATGTTGAGTAGTTTTTAGTTAGGAGATGGTTTTTCCTCCTTGAATATGAGTAGAAATAGAATTTCATGTATTTTGGGTTGGTAGATATAGTTCCTACTGCCTTGTGTTGCATTGAGTGTGCTCATTTTGGAGTTGAAGTTTTCCTCCTTTGTTTATATGAATTTAGATGTGTTTCATGCATGATGGGTTGCTAGTCTAGAGTCATGACCTTAAGAAATGCCTAGAGTGTCATTCGAGGACGAACGTTCCCAAGGGGAAGATATTGTAACACCCGGAAACTAGTAGGTTGAACTAAAGTCTTACGTAAGGGTTCTAGAGCTTTACATGAGGGTTAGAGTTGTAGAAATGACCTCCCATATTTAAAGTGAAGGGTTAGAGTTGTAGAAATGACCTCTCATATTTGAAGTGAAGGGTATAGGGATTAAACGTCAAGGTACGACTCCCCAAGGACCCACCAAAGGTCCTTGTAGAGGACCCTAGAAGACCACCCAAATTTGCCCAAAAGACAGCACACCCAGGATTTGGAACCAACGCCTGATGAGTCCATAAATTGGACTCATTTAGGGCTATATTTTGATAGAATTAGTGTCCTCAAATGCATATTTTATCTCAATATCTGATGAAAACTCTTTAGTTTCAGGTATTTGGAGTTTGAAGGAAAGCATGGACACTACTTAGCAAAAAAAGGAACAAAGGCAGCTGAAAGAACGAAGAAATGAAGATCTGAAAATCGCTGAACCCATTCGGCGATTCACCAAAAGGTCTTATCCTCGCCTTTTATTCCAGTGTGCTAAGCCCTGAAAGAAAGGATCAAATCGGCGGTGAAAAGGAGCAATCGGCGTATCATCGAGCAGTTCCGCGAATCGGTACTATGTCACCCAATGATCCAAACACGATGATGCTGAAGGACAGAACAAGACGGCGATGAAACCTACCAAAGGGAGGATCGCCAAGTTGATCGGCGATCTCGATTAACGACACCGAATGATCCACTGCAACACATATTTTTTAAAACTATAAATACTCGTTGAGAATTATTATTCTAGTATCGAATTTTTAGCTTTGAACAGTAATTTTTCAGACTTTGCTTCTATTTTTGAGTTCTAAGTTTGGAGAGGGTTTTGAAGAACTTGAAGGTTCAAAGGGTTTCAACTCCAAGATTTTGGACTTGGGTCTTGTGGATTCTTCACTCTTGACTTGTTTTGAGACTTAAATCTTCATACCCATTTGAATGCAAACTCATATTAGTATAAATTTCTATCTCTTATACATGTCTAGCTAAAACCCCAATTCTTGGGGTGTGATTTTGTGAATATAGGTAAGATTATCTATTGGGTCTTGCTTGTTGATGATTTATTTGTTGTTTAGATGTGATTTTGTTTAGTAGTTGTGGTGGAACTTAATGAAATTGTAGTTGCAAATACGATTTCACCTTTGTGTTTTCATCTTGCCCGAGAGAGAGGTCGTAAAAGTAAAACTACTAAATTGATGGATGGTGGGATTGGGTCGACATGAGGTTTAGCTCGAGAGAGTGAACCCTAGTCCTTCTCCCACACACTCAGCTCGAGAGAGTGAGTGGGCAAAAGCGGAGGCTTTTCTTCATGCGGCAAGTGGGTGTCCGAGAGGAACCCATTTGATTCTGGGTAAGTTACTCGAGAGAGAATTTACCCCACTATAGTCTAGCCTAGTCACAATTATTCAACAAATTTATTGTCAAAAGCATGTACCGAATAGTTTAGTTTTTCCTGTATTCCTATCACATCCCAAGAACCCCATCTCCTTGATTAGTACTCTTTGCATTTTTGCTTGCTTTTACTTACTTGTGACAAAACTCCATCGTTAATTGACACTTTTGTGTCACCCCTTAGATTTAGTAAGTTTGTATTCAACAATGTTTTTAGATATGACTGATCAAAACTGAATTTTATTGTTTTACTAATTCTCAAAACCACTCCCTGTGGGAACGATTCCAACCCTTAGTTTGGTTACTGTACTATTGTATGATCGTAGACACTTGCATTGGAAGTTATGTCTTGATTACGCAAACATCAAAATGGCGACGCTGCCAGGGAGTGGTGTTACTTGAGAATTTTTAGATTAGTAAGATTATTTTTCTTCTTAGTCGTAGTTTACTTACTTAATTTGTAGTTTTGTTTTTCTTCTCTATATTGAAGCAGAGGAAGTGAGTATGGTGAGTAGCACTCGGGAGCTGATGGAGTTTCCTCCATTAGAGGTAATGATATTCCGACAGCGTATCCTCACATTCAAGCAATTAGAGGGTGAATGGATCCACAAGACATGGGCAAGATTTAATGAACTAATCACTCAATGCCCAACTCATGACATTCTCGACATAATCCTCCTTGACTGTTTCTATAGAGGTCTTGGTCCCAAAAACAAGAGGTTGGTCGACCAACTCATTCCAGGAGGCATTGTGAAACTACCATATGTGATAGCACCCCAAGTGCTTAATCAAATGGCTAAAATGAACCAAGATGTAGAAAAAGACTTCATGTTGGCCTCCCTAATGACTCAGATAGATGAATTGGCCAAAAAGATGATGTAGATCGAAGTCCAGTGCAAGATGAAGGATAAATATATCATTGCTCATGACCGAAGAAGTCCCAGAACCATGAGGTGAAATGCCTCGATAGAATACTCTCAATCATTCTACATAAGGTGACTGAGCAAGATAGAGAACTGGAATAAATGAAGGATAATATTGAAGGGATGAAGCGAATGATTTGGTCTTATTCCAGAGCCGTCTAGATGCTCGAGAACCTTGTGGTTCATGCATTGCCCGATCTCCAATCACAACAAAAAAGGGGGTTGCTTAGTGATTCTATGGCTAACCCCAAATATGGAGTTTGAGTTCTGACTTGCGTCGTGCCGCGACGTTAACTAAGGCGCTACTTGGGAGGCAACCCAAGCTTTTAATCGCTTTCAATTATTATGTTAGAATAATGGTGTGTTGATTCTGCAGGTTAAATTGAGGAAAGTGTTGAAAAGTGCAGGTTGCCAAGCTGAAGATCCAGTTGGGGAATCGCGGAAGTGGTTGGCGATCCCACTATTTTCCGCCGTTTGGACCTCTACATAAAATGCAGGCCCCAATGAGGTAAGTAAATAATCAACTTGACGCCTAGTGGTTCAGCGATCTAGACTAACGTCGCCGAATGGGCAACAACTGGACGGTTTTAAAGGCTAATGGTTTCAAAGTTTGAAATTTTTTCATTGTCCACTCGATTTCAACTTTCGCAAATCTGCACATAGTAAGTAATTTTCAATATCTTTGCATTCATGGTATTCTAATCGTCGATCGGTGTTCGGACATGGGATTACATTGCCTCCTAGCATTTCAAAGTACTTCAACCAGCATAAAAGAAATGGCTAGATCTAAAGTTGCAGGAAGAAGCAGGCCACTCCAAGGTAAAACAAAAGGTATTACAATCAACGAGGATGCAGTTGCATCCAGAAGCAAGGTTTCTAAACTTTCCACAACTAGTGGGAAAGGCAAGGGCAAAGACAAGACCTTTAAATTATCAGATGCAAGCACTGATAGTGATGACTTTTATAGAAATGACCCCAACCAATCTAAAAGCGAAGATGTGGGTTCTGATGAGGATGATCTGTTAATAGCACAGAGGGCTGAGCGGCGAACTAAAAAGCTAAATGATCCATCCAGGGTCAGGACTTCCCAGCCTACCACTATTATAACTCAAGTTCCAGAGCAGGCAATGGTATTAGGGCCCTGAGTATAGGGTCCTCCGCCTATGTCAATGAATCGAGTAAAGGCTGATGGGCTGAGGACACTTTTGGAGGAAAAGCGTTAGTCCATAGACAGGGTTATAGACAGGCACCCAGAGATAATGGACTTCCTGAGATACCATAAGTTCCAAATCTTCACCAAGCCCTGTGGCCCTTATATTCCAAAGTGGGTAAAAGAATTCTACAGTGCATACAGTGCACTAATACCCCTGAAAAAGAAGCTAGTAGTACACTTCAAATAAGTGGACTATGTGGTTGTTAGAGATAGGAGGGTGAAGTCTGATAGAGAGGCGATCAACGTAGTCTTGGGCATGTCCACAAATATCGGGGATCACTGCTAGCACTTGATCAAAACAAAAAAGCTAGATGAGATGAAAAAGTTGTTAGGCCCACTTGTTTCAGATGAAACTCCAAAGTGGTTTACGAAAGAAGTTCCGATTGAAAAGAAAGAACTAAATATAGCAGCAAGGTTCTGGTTTGGTTTTCTCAGCAGCACGATCATGTCATCCCAGAATGAGTCAATTCTTCGCCTTGGCAAGGAAGCTTGCCTGGGTTGCATCATAGAGGAAACTCGGATAAACTTGGGTACAATCATTGCTTTAGAGATACTCATGCGTGCAAGGCTGAGCCAGACCTCAGTTTCATTCCAGTATTGATCACAGAATTGTGCAAACAAGCTCGGGTACCTCGGGATTCCAAGAAGGATGTGGAAGTGATGCCCAGAGCCTCTACTGCTATACGGAGAATAGAATCTGAGTACCTTAAGGATCAAGAAGAAAGGAAGAAGGCAACATCGGTGGAGTTAGTAAACACAGAATCATCACCTGCAGAGGCACATCTGCCTACTCCGGCCCCTAGGCCTTCAGGTATATCCATTACCACTGCTACTCCTGCTGATACTCGAGGTTCTTCTGCTACTGCACGGTCTCCCATAACCACTGTTGTCGTTGTTTCTCGACCTCCACTCACCCAGGCTTCCTACTTCGGATGGGACGGCTAGCCCTTTTTGCTGATCGTCGGGCAGCCAGTCTAGAGGCCTCTGCTCCAAGCATGATCCAGATTTCCCTAGCTGATGATGTGACACCTATGAACACTATTATTGATGCCTTGGCGGCCAAGATAGCGGTCTGTGAACACAACCAAGGGGCCACAGATGAGGTGACGACCTTAAAAGCTGCCATTGTTGAGCTACAAAATGATGTAAACCACCTGAAGTCCCACCGATATGTCCATGGTCTTTGGAACAGTGGAAATTCTAGATGTGCCTAACATACTTCAGACCACCACTAGACATTGAAATAGAGTGGAGCAGACAGCCGATCCTGAGTCACAAGCAGAGACTGATGAAGAGATGCATGAGGATATTGAGGGAGCTGCAGATGAAGACCTGAACGAGATGGAATCAATTATGATAGATGCTGCTGTGCAGGCCTCCTTAGCACCTGGTTCTAGATTCAGTGGAGCTAGCCCTTCTGGAATCATTCTGGGCACTGAAGCCCGGGCAGATGGAGCGACCAATTAGCCTGGATTACCTGTTTACCCCATCTCTGTCTTTCTTTATTTATACATTTCGGATTCTGTGTTATTTGCATTTGAGGACAAATGTTTTTTATTTGTGGTGGGGTGAGGCCCACCTTTGTGTGCTATTGATGTTCGTGTTTTGTTTATATTTGGGATTTATGCTTAAGTTGTGGTTACACTTCTTTCTGTGGATGTTTGAGCTTGTGGATCCTTTTGTTTCAAATTGCAAAATGCGTTTGACCCGTCCGAAATGAAATTTTTTGCCACCTCTCGTGTGTTGAATATGGCTGTTCTTTTGCAAAATTTAACTATCGGTTCCGATCAATATCGATGACTTGAATGGTGCTTTCAATCAAACAATCATGAATGCGCGGCTACGATGAGGCGAAATGAAGTTGCCTTTTTCATACCCTATTTCCATTCGGTTTCCTTTTTCATATCCACCTTCAACTTATGCATTTTGCATTAGTTGAGGTGCACAATGTCCGATGTCGGACCAGGGCTAAGATAAATGTAACTTTTGGGCTTAAAGACCCTCAATTTAGGCTTTTGGCCTAAGTAACGATGCGCATGTCCAAGGAGGGACCGGGGCCAAGACAATGTTTTTAAGGGAAGGTGAGTTAGGTGAATAAAAAAAATTGGTCAATTTTACGCTCACAAATTTAGATCAAAAGGGAATAATGCTACCATTTGGTTAGATCATTTTTGGCTTAAGTGGACTAATTTGAACAATGACCTATGATCACTTCCTAACTTCCAACCTAGATTATCCTAGCAGGACCAACGACGCAAGTTCTAGATTGGCACAAAACTTTCTGAACAATCAACCATTCTCACTCTTGGCACATAGTTTCATTATCAGATTATCAGATTACCCGACCTATTCAAGTTTTAGCTTAAATCGAGAGATCAAGTTGGCTCTTTATCACTCAGAGCCAACACATTCAACTCGTTCTAACCTACAGATTTTAGCACATATCACAAATTTTGGAGGGGTATCATTTTTCATAACTAACTATGCCATCATGCTTCATTCTTTCTTATGCTTCTACACATACAATCCTAACACATGTCGGTTCAACAGAAATTAAAACAGTCTCTTGGGGGAAAAGAACACAGGCGAGAAAACCCCAAGAGAGGATTATGAGTTGGGTTACTCAGACTTCACCCTATCACTCACAACAAAATAGAGTGCAATTGTCCCCAATGCACAAAAAGTAAGAGTAAAAGATCTGGTGAAGCAAACCTGTGGCGCATAGCGCCGAAGACCTATCAACAGGTGGGTCCGGTTTCCCAGAGCGTGCATAGAACTCGATGCACCAATAGTACTCTCGTGAACCCTCTGCTGACACAACTCCTCATCTACTATGGAAGCTCTCTTCGCGTGCTCTTTTTGTTAGCGCTCCCTCTTCTTTACCCTTGCATCTTCAGTAGCATCAAAGGTGTGGCTAGATCGGTGCCTCTTTCCTCAAGAGCAGGTGGACTCGGGCTGCATCACATCCTCTCTGAATAGAGCATCTAGAACCTTATCATCAGCCAGAGTGCAGGAGGTGCAGACTCTGGCTCCTCTGTGGGTGGGGCAAGGATTGCATCAAGGTTGGCCCAGAGACTGTCTAACTCGGTCCGGATATAGGAGAGATCAGTGGCGGAGGCTGGTCTTGCGAGGACTCTCAACTCGAAGGCATCCAGGCACTTATTAACGGCCTAGACCTTCTAGTTCATCATAGTCTTCATCCTAGCCTCAGACTCAACAATAGACCGATGCATCTATGGCTTCACATATTGGAGTAGTGTGGCCATCTAAGCCTCAAATTTCTTAACTTGAGCCAATGGTACAACACCGGCTCCTGAAGACGGGTGGCTCTGGATGAGCTAGGGGCCCGACTGGCGGCTAGAGAGGGGGAGGCTGGGGCATCATCAGTGTGGGCTAGGGCATCATCAGTGTGGGCTGGAGGGGCAGGGTCTTTACCTTGCATCTGCTCCTCATCAGCTACTAAATCTTCTCCTAATGGAGGCCCCTCAATGTGTGGACCATGCCGTGGGGAAGCTGCATTTGCCTAATCCCTAATAAGGCTGATGTCAAGGGTTATGGTCGCCTATACCAATGTGTCAGAATGCCAGATAGGCACCCCGGACTCTCTGCACAACTGGAAAATAATACACGGAAAGGGTACGGTATTGCAAGGCCTGAACACCCTCTCATTGATCTCTGCCAGTAGCATGCGTGCAAAGTCGTTCTCGAACCCTGCTACCAAAGTTGCAACCATCACTTCTCTATCCCAAGTAAGCGCATTATCGGACTTAGTGGGCGATACCCTATTCTGTACCAACAGCCAGAAGAACTTGGAGACCAAATTTAGGGTGTCCCTTTTAATACCTAGGTGTGGTGTGCTGACCCATTCAACACGCTCTCCATCTACCGCTATGTTCCTAGCCAGCCAAAGTTATACAACCTCCCCCTGCTCTGTATTCTGCTGGAACACTCCACTCCTTACAATGTCCCACTGGTAGTCAAATTTGGCTGTGTTGAGTGCCCAAGTGCCTCCCAGACCGTAGATAAATTGGCTGATGGTGATTTACGATATGTCCACCTGAAAACCCAAGACTAGAGTGGAAGTGAGAGGGGTCTGGGCTGTGGACTTCGACCGTTTGTCGATAAAGCCACGGAGTGTGACAGCATAGGAGGCATATAATTCTCTCACTATATCCTCTCTATAAGTCCAGGGATCCGAGCCATCCACTCGCATTTGTGTTGATGATAGAGATGGTGGATGTTGGGTATGGTGTGTAGGCTCCCCGTGAGAACTCTACACTCCTCTGTGATAAGTCGGGCCATCTTCCTTTTTTCATTTAACATGTTGGTTCCTGTAGATTTGTCATTGACCCTCAGCACATCATCTGTTAGGCTCCTCAGCAACCGGAGAAAGGTCGGTCTTTCTTTGCAAGGTAACTTCCCTTGAACTAGTAGCCTCATTAGATGAGGCATCCCTGCCATGTGTACTCGAGCCCTTTGCAGATCCTGAAGCAGTCCCTGAAGCAGAGTGGGACTCAGAGCCGGAAGCAGACCCAGCCGATGAACCGATCAGTGTATCCTCGTCATCAGACTGGAGGCAGTGACTATGTCGGGAACCACCTACTTGGATTTATTCCGGGTAGTTTGGGGTGATGTGGGTGATGTCCTTTCCGTGGGAGGAACATATGTAGGGTCAGCATTATCTTCGTCGATTAGCAAATGGATTGGTGCCGTTGATTTGGATCTACCTTTTGCGGTGACGGCTGGAGATTTCTTCGGAGCCATGGTACCTTTGGAGGAAGAATTAGTACCCATATAAACTAAAAACACACTAAAAAAATTTTAGAATAAAGAACGAAAGAAACTGAAAACTGAAAAAAAAATTGGGCGGTGACTGAACTCATGACCCACTATGAGTTCCTATGGTGTGTGGATGGATCCACAGTCTGTGTATAGATCCATGGTCCGTAGGTCCCCTCAGTAGATCAGAGTACCCAAAAGAGGGGTCTATGTTGTGAACCACGACTGTGCAGAATTATCCGTAGATTAAACTACGGACCGTAGTCCACTTCCGTGGTTCAACACTTGGCATATTTTTGTGGATTGTAGACCCACGGACCTGATCTACAGTCCGTAGATTGACGTACGGTTCGTAGACGGGGACTCGTGTGTCAAGTCTACTAGGTATCAAATATGCTTCAATTTGAAACGATATTTTTTTTTCTTACCAATTCAAACAATTGACCCAAGTTTAAACATGCATTTCAACACAATTTATTCTAGTTCGTCATCCCAAGGGTTCCGATTACTCAATTTTTAACACGTAGCGCATACGAGACTAGGAATGCTAAATCGAAACTTGCATTTTGACTCTTTTTTGTTTTGATTTAACACATTACAAAGACAACACAATCACAATCTATCGTCCCAAGGGTGTTTCTAACTTTAGTTTAACATGTAATTTATACAACAACAACCAAAGGTCAAGAACAACTTCATTACATCATATTTTGAACAATGAATATCAAAATTCAGAGTTCAGTTTGAAATCAACTAGCTTAGAAGCAATGGAAGTGGGTGATTGTGTGTTGTTTAAACTTCTAAGACCTTTTGGACACCGAACTCGGACCTTCAATTCTTCTTGGTAAACAAAAATTGGAATGCAGAGATACTGGGGAAGAAAGGAATGGAAAGGAGTTGGGAGTGATGACATATATGGAATATGAGGAGTGATTTGGGAATATAATTATGGAGTTAAGGGATGAGGAGGGATTAGAAATGGTTAGGAGAGAATATGGGAAGTGGGGGAGTGATTTGAAACAGGGAGGGTTTTATTTAAAAGACGTTCGGGTCGGGTCAGGCCATACTAGGTTTGGACCCACAAGACCCCGTCTATGGTCTGTGGGTCAACCTACACTCCGTAGATAGGGTGTGTAGGTCACCTTCTTACTTAGAAAATTTAGAGATCTTTCTTGCGGTCTATGAATACCATTCACGGTCTGTGTTTTGACCCACGGACCGTCGATGGTCTCCGTAGACCTCTGCACCTGACATTTTCTGCAGTTTTTGCTTTTCAACCATGTACATGTAGCAACTGTTAGGACTTTCTTTTTACATATTCTGGACACTTTTTAGACACAGACTCTATGCTATATCTAGCCAACACTAAAACAAAAATAAAGCACATAGCTAAAGGAATACAGAAAAGCAAATAAACAAAAAATAAAAACCTATAGTTTAATAGATTGTACATCTTGGGTTGCCTCCCAAGAAGCGCTTGATTTAACGTCGCGGCACGAAGCATGACTCTTGATTACTCAGACTTCATCAAGTTAGTAGGACTCAACAACTTCTTGCACACTTTTCGTGTCTCCCAGATAGACGTTGATACTTTGCCTATTTACTTTGATCCTTGTTCCCTCACTGTTCTCAAGCTCGACCGCTCAATGTGGGAGCACTTGCGTGACTAAAAATGGCCCGGTCCAGTTGGACTTGAGCATGCTCGGAAACAAGCGCAACCTAGAGTTGAATAGAAGCATAAGATCACCCACAACAAATTCTCATTTTTCAAGGCTGAACTTTCATAAGCTGAACTTTTATAAGATCTTAGGCAAAATACATCAAGAACATTCAAGTCAATCATTCTATGATTCGATGTGGCACCCCAATCCAAATTTAGCTTTTTTAGAGAGCACATACCCTTATGCTCTAGTTCTACCAGCAAATGGCAAGACTACCCATATACAGGTTGGTAGGGGGATATACCTATGGGAGTCTTGAATGCGGTGCGATAGGCCCATAGAGCATCATCAAGCTTCCTTGACCAATCAATTATATTAGCATTCACAGTCTTCGCCAAAATTTATTTGATCTCTCTGTTGGACCCTTCAACTTGCCCACTAGACTGTGGATGGTAAGGAGTGGCCACATTGTGGCGGACCCCATATTTTTTAAGTAACGCCTTGAACAATTTATTAGAAAAGTGGGAACCTCCATCACTGATAATCGCCCTAGGTGTACCAAATCTGGAGAAGATATTCTTTTTCAAGAATGTGGTGACACTTTTACCTTCATTATTGAGAAGCACAATTACTTCCACCCACTTTGACACATAATCAACTGCAACAAGAATATGCTTCATCCCATGTGAACTCACAAATGGACCCTTAAAATCAATGTCCCATACATCAAACAACACTACCACCAATATAGGATTCATAGAAAGCTCTTGCCTCTTTGAAATTCCTCCTTCTCTTTGGCAACGGTCACAAGACTTGGTGAAATCATGAGCATCTTGGTGGATGGTAGGCTAGTAATACCCACACTGCAAAAATTTATGCGTAGTACCACTATGATGCCCACCAACAGGCGATGAATGGCACGCCTCTGGTATACTCAACATGTCAACCTCGGGACGAAAATGATGAATAATCCCATCAGCACAACTACGATACAAGTAACGCTCATCCCAAAAGAACTTCTTCACGTCATGCATAAACTTTTTCATTTGGTGAAAAGACAAATTCAATGGCACCATATCACTTGCCAAGTAGTTAGAAAAGTCTGTGAACCAAGGAATCAAATCATGAGAAGCAGTCAATACATGTTCATCAAGAAAAGCATCCTTAATTTAAGCCCTATCACCAAGATTGAGAATAGCTTCTTCCTCCAATCTGGACAAGTGATCGGCAACCTGATTTTATGTTCCCTTTCTATCTTTCACCATAAAGTTGAACTCTTGCAGCAACAACACCCATCTAATCAACTTCGGTTTTGCATCTTTCTTAGCCATCAAATACCTTAATGCATAATGGTCAGTATGCACAATTACCTTAGTAAAAAGCAAGTAGGATCGAAATTTCTCGAATGCGAAAACTACTACAAGAAGCTCATGTTCAGTCAATATATATTTCTTTTGAGCCACATTTAGAGCTTTGCTAGCATAGTAAATAGGATGAAGAATCTTCTCTCGCCTCTGTTCCAATACCACACCGAGTGCCACTCCCATCGCATCACACATTACTTCAAACGGTTACCCCCAATCCGGTGAAATAATGATAGGTGTGGAAACTAGCTTTTTCTTCAACTCTCCAAACGCTTTCAGACAAGCATCATCAAAATCAAACTTATACTCCTTTTCGAGCAGATTGCACAATGGATGTGCAATTTGGAGAAGTCCTTGATGAACCGCCTATAGAAACCTGCATGTCCAAGAAAACTTCTAACACCTTTAACAGAGATAGGTGGTGGAAGCTTTTATATTACCTTAACTTTCGCTCTATCAACTTCAATACCCTTCTCAGAAATCCGGTGACCCAGAACTATCCCTTCTTTCACCATCAAGTGGCACTTCTCCCAATTAAGCACTAGATTGCACTCTTCACACCATTTAAGCACCTCAGCCAAATGATCCAGACAACGATCAAAAGAATCACCTATAACAGAGAAATCATCCATAAATATCGCAATAGTGTCCTCTACCATATAGGAAAATATCGACATCATACAACGCTGGAAGGTCGGTGGAGCATTGAACAATGATATACCGTGAGTTTACGGTATTTCTAATACATTTCACTTACAAGTTGTGTGTGTCTAGGGCCTTGTTGTATTGGTTTTTATCATATTTTACAGGAATGATGTTCAGGCGCGGAAGTAAAGAGACAGCTGAAAGGGATGCAGAAAAGGTCATCTACGGAGTGATCTACGGACCGTAGGTCTATTGACGCTCCGTAGATGGTGGCCGTAGATTAGCAGCCAAGGCATGGAGGCAAATCAGGGAAATCT
>JAJOOO010014896.1:0-47091 GCA_029582685.1 Solanum piurae | reverse complement strand
GAGGTTTACATGCCCTATTTATAGAAAACAAATCCTAAATAAAAAAGGAAACAAATTAAGGAAAGTTTGTTTCAGGTACGCGTCTTCATTCCACGAGACTGACTTACGGACCGTCGATGGATCTACGGTCCGTAAGTCCCTTCCGTCAGTTAGGACTTAGAAAATATTTCAGCTCCCAAAAACCATCTTCTCTGAAGCAAACAACGGATGTACAGTACGGACCGTAGATCGATCTACGGTCCGTCAATACCCCTCCGTAGCTCCACACTTGGAATCTTCAAAAGCAGGTACTGGAACCCTCACAGTATCTATCTACGGATCAACAGTACGGTCCGTATATCCATCTACGGACCGTCAATGGGCATCGTGGTTCCACATTTGGTCAGATTTCCCTGATTTGCCTCCATGCCTTGGCTGCTGATCTACGACCACGATTTACGGAGCGTCAATAGACCTACGGTCCGTAGATCATCTCCGTAGATGCCTTTTTTTGCATTTCTTTCAGCTGTCTCTTTAATTCCGCGCCTGAACATCTTTCCTGCAAAACATGATAAAGACACATAAAAACCCATACAAAAAGGCCCTAGACACACACAACTTGTAAGTGAATTGTATTAGAAATACCGTAAACCCACGGTATATCACAATATAGTCACATATATAACCAATGCACCTAGTGTAACATGACATAAGAGAAACACTTCATAAGCCACCTCAAGGCAAGCTTTTGCAATGCATGAATAAGACCCCATAATCCCACCCATGCTAAGCAAGTCACTTTAGGCTCTCATTTATATTTTATATTTTTTATTCTCATAGTTAACTTATTTCGCATAGACAAGGGAAATCACCTCTAGTCGTGCATGTATTGGAAGAGCCTTTCAAGCTACAGTCCAAACTAGTCATGCTCATATTCTCTTTACTTATTCTTAAGACGTGGGAACTCACCTCACTATGTCTATCATAAGGGCCAATGGGTATTCACCTCTCTATGTTTATTATAAAGGCCAAATGAGTATTCACCTCTTACTTTACATGTATAGTCATATGTATTTGCCTCCATAACTATTTTAGGGAAACATAGGTATTCGCCTCCATACCCCACCATTATATGATATCGGTATTCGCCTCCACATCATTACATAAGGATCATAGGTATTCACCTCCATTATCAACATAAAAGCCAATGGGTATTCACCTCTTGCCTTACTATAGAAGTTATATACTAAGGGTAGTCACCACACACTTCTCATATCATGACATGGATAATCACCTCATGTTTATCTAATTAGGAATAAGGGAATTCACCTCACATTCCTCTCTATAATGGTCTCTGGGGGAATCACCACAACCTCATCACATTTCATAGTCTTTGGACTTAGATTCATTTTAGGTGAGGAAACCTTTCAACCTAGAATCATTCTATGTGAGAGAACCTTTTATATCTTATCATATTCATGCATACGTGTGTATATGAGAATATCCTTTCACAACACAACAACATATCATGATCAATGACACACCATATTCAAGAAACGTGTGGATTTTCTTTGAAAAAAAATATACCAACCACAATGTACGAAGATAATCAACTGCAATTGAAGTGCCCACAAGATGATTGTTGTTATGAACAAGTTAAATGAGAAATTCACTTGCAACAATGAGGTCCCGAATAGTGATTTTCAAGCATGTATTCGGCTAAGCGAAAAGCCTCATCATATCCATGAAACCAGAAATGATATATCAGAATGAGTTCAATGATGCAACATCTTCGTGAATGTGATTTCATCACAAAGACATTGTCAATATTTGAGAAGTTGGTATATACGATTGGATACATCATCATGAGAAATTAAGTGATGTTTTGATAAGGAGGGAGTATAATATGCATTGCACTCTTTTTTTCTTGACCGAGGTTTTGTTCCACTAGATTTTCATGGCAAGATTTTTAATGAGGCAACTAATAATGCGTATCAAAAGATATGTGTACTCTTTTTCCTTCACTAGGATTTTTTCCACATGATTTTTCCTAGTAAGGTTTTAACGAGGCACATTATCTATGGACATCCAAGGGGAAGTGTTATAAATCCATTGAATAGTGGATTGTCCATTTGATTTCTTAAAGAATTAATTGGATTCATGTATGTATAATTTCAATGTGATATGAATCTTGGTGGATAACTATGTATCTACTTATTTGGCTTTTAACAAGGTGACCTTTGGGAGTGATATCTCAACACTATAAATAGAGATATCATTCACCATTGTAAGATACACTTGAATAAAAAGAAAAGTCTTCTCCTTCATCTACTTATCTTTTCTTCTTCTCTTTATAGTTATATGTTCTGAGCTTGATTTTATAACAAATACTATGTAGTTATCTTATTTTTAGGTTACTACTAAATAGTTATAGTTATCTATTTTACCTTTTAATGTAAAATAAGTTATACTATCAGTGTACAGTGGCTATACTTATTAATGGAAATTGATATACAAGCACATCAAAATAATGAATTATTTAGGATAGCTCTTATGACATGTATGTATACTCAAATCGTATCTTTTTACATATCAACAAACAATGAATGCTCAATTCAAATAGAATAAAATAAAATTTTAATCATGCTTTCTAGCTATTTCAAGTTGTGGCAAAGTCAAATTTATCTAGAGGATTTAATTGAGACTTTTTTTTTTATAAACGTAAATTAAGTTAGAAATTATTCAATTATGATTTTTTTTTATAGTTAAAAACGCCTGATATCTTTTAAAATCAAACATACAAATTGATGATTTAAGTTTTGAGTTATGACAAAAGAAAAATCGTTGAACATTATATGAAGAAAACATATAAGGAAGAAGCTATACATATTGTTGAGCACCTACAATTAGTTTTCACCAAATTAAAAAAGAGCCTTTGACCATGCTTTCTTTGAAATCTCAAGGTGATAGCAAATGCCATATATTATTTGATTTGAATAAATATCATTTTATATAAATTTATCGCTTTGTTACAGTTCATAGAGAGAACTTACCCACACATGCATAGAAAGCCATTGAAAAAAAGAAGAAGAAAAAGAACTAATAAGGAGCAAGCTATGAAGAAAGAATTCTTTTTAGAAAAATACAGTTATTTAAAGGAAAGGACATAAATACCCCTTGAATTATGATCGTAGTTTTAGAGACACATTTTTTTTACATGAGTCCTATATATTATCCTTCTGAACAATTTTGAAGTGTAATAAACACACCCTTTGGTGTTGAAGTGTCATAGAAAGCGTGTTCACTCTCTTGGAAGTAAGTGAGAGGTGAAAAATATGAGAAAAATCTGATCAATGTTGGATACATGTACAATTAGTTAGTATAAAGGCTTAAGTCATTTGCGACCCCTTAAAGTTGTCCGCATAATTCACTTAGACACCTCAACTAGGACTAGTACCTATTGAACACTTTTATCTATCTAAAACCTGTTCCTATTAGACCTTTTCTGATAATCAGTAAAAAAGGTAAAGTGTGTGTGATACACTTGCTATGACGTGACAAAAATGACTAATTAAAAGATGACATGTGTCATTTGACCCCAACAACTATAGATTTTTTTTTATGTTAAAAGGAATGAAAATTATTTCAAATAAATTTTATATTTATTTCTTAATAAAAAAAATAAATGAAATGACAACCCATTTTACTCAACCCCACCCTACCCAACCCCCTTTCTTCTCCATCTTCTTCTCATCAATTTTTTTTCTCAAACCACAAAAACCTTCATTGCAAATTACTTGTAGATTCGATTTTTTAAAAAAAATATTTTGTATTCCTAATATGCGAGAGAGAAAGATATTCAAAGAGATTGATACAATAGTGATGAAGAAGTTTGTCAATGGTTACTCATCCGAAAATCGATTGCAAAGAAAAATTGAAAGGACCCAAATTAATTTTCACGAAAATTAATTTGCATTCCTAATACGTGATAGAGAAAGATATTCAAAGAGTTGGTACAAGAGTGATGAATAAAGGAAGTTTGCCAATGGTTAATCATCTTGAAATCGATTGTAAGGAGAAATCAAGAGGACCTAAATTAATGTAGCGAATTATTTGATATTGTTTTTGATAAGTTTAGTGAGTTTACAATTTTATTTGAACGGTAATATCTATTCGAAGGTGACCGGAAATGGAAATGGAACGTCGACTTACTTTTTTTTATCCCAATGTTCAAAAATATACTTCGTTATTTTTCTTGCAAATTCAGTTACTTGATTCAGTTTTTTTTATATGAATATTGAAAAGAAATAGAAAAAAAAAACAAAAAAAAATGGAGATTCTTTAGTTGTCTTTGAAAATGTAAATTTGGGGAAGAAGATTACTTGAAGGGGGGTAGGGGTGCTCTTTCTTTTTTGAATTAAGAATTATAATTTTTTAAAAATATTAAAAAAATATTTTTATTTATTTAAATGCCAAGTGTCAATTAAAGAAGAAAAAGTGTAAGTTTTTTTGGAAAAAATAAAAATAAAACTGTATTTCAAAAACTTTCACGCGCCCATAGGAAGTGAAAAACACTCCTTTTGCCATATCAATATTTTTTGTTTAATAGCTACATTTTTTGAACAATTTAAGTGTTAAATAGGTAATAATTCTAGTTAAGGTGTCTAAATGAAATATGCGGACAACTTTAAGGGGCCGTGGATGACTTAGGCCTCATTTGTTTGCACTTAATGGAGGTCTGAATCTTAATCATTCAGATTCAGCTCATTAAGTGTGTTTGGTTTTTAGGTCCGAATCTGAATGATTCAGATTCAGCCCATTAAGTCTATTTGTTTCTTTTTTCAAAAAGCCTCTTAATGGATCTGAAAAGGTCTGAACGGATTAGATCTATAGGACAGTCTTAACACCATTCAGACTTATTTAATAAGTTATAAATAATATTGTATCGCCTCTCTCGGTCTTTGCGTGACTTTTGCTCTCTCAACTACAAACTTTCTTCCTCTCTTTTCTCAATCAAACACCAATTTTTTCCTCTTGAATTGGTAAGTTTTCATAATTTTTACAAGTATTTTTTTTATATTAATAATTTCCTTAGGGTGTATTGATGTTTGTCAAGAACACTTGTTGCAATAATATTTTTAGTGTATTGATGTTCATCAAGGTTTTTGAGTGAAAAAAATACTATTCATAATTAAAAATAATAATTATGTATACATATTTGAGGTCTCTTAGTAGAATTTTGCCTTGGGCCAATGATTTTATTGAGACTCTTTGATATATTATTGTTGTTGAACTAGTTGGTGACAAAAATAATGGAGCTCTTAATAATTATGTATACATATTTGAGGTCTCTTAGTAGAATTTTGCCTTGGGCCAATAATTTTTTTGAGACTCTTTGATATATTATTGTTGTTGAACTAGTTGCTGACAAAAATAATGGAGCTCTTAATAATTCTACATCTCAATCTTCAGTTTTGGGGAAGAAAAAAAACTTATTTGTCTGATGGAAATTGATGAGAAGATGATTACTACTCTGGAGTTATTGATTAAAAAAATAGTGCACCTACATTTGAAGAATATATGGAAAAATTAGATGGACTTGGATGGGAAGAGCCATTATACAGTACATGTGTTAGTATATTTTGTGAAACTGTCCGCTACAAACAAGCATGAATGACGTTAGAGGTTCACACGTTAGAGAATTGGATTAAGGTTATTGAAAAAAAGATAAGAATTCTTAAGTTTTTTTAATTAGCCAAAATATATGTTAGGCGATGATAATGTGATACCTTATTTATTATTTTTCGACTACTACATATCATACTTATTGAATTTTTTGATATTATATTGTGCCTATAAAATATTTTTTATTCGTGATTTTTTTTATGTTATGCTTGATGATTATGATATTTTTTAATCAAAAAGTAATATTTTTTGTTGAAATAATTTTTTTATAACATTTTATTAATATAATGTTTGATTTCATATGCACATTCAGCTATTGAAAACAAACAATAATCATTCAGTGTTCAGATTTGGAAACCACATCTTAATATTCAGATGTGTATTCAGATCTAGACACCTAGCTCTTAATGCAAATCTTAATATTCAAACGTGTATTCAGATTCAGAGGTCTTAATTTTAATGAAAACAAATGAGGCCTTAAGCCTAGTATAAATAATACATAATTATTAACATTAAAACTTATATGTATTTAATTATTTTCATTTCTTTCATTGTGTATTGTAATTTCCTTCTCACTTTAATTTTTTTTTCTCTTTAATTAATTTCTTATTTTGTTCACTTTTAATTAATTTGAAAAAATTATTTTCCTTTATTTTAAGGATTTTTTAATGTTTAATTTGATTTTCTTCACTCTTTTGGTATCAATTCGAAATTCATTTATTTTAAAAGAAAATATAAGACATTTGGAATAAATTTGAAATCAAATTTAAAGGAAAGATAAAGAATATAAAAAGAATAAATAAAATTAATAGAAATAAAAGAAGAAGAGAATATAATGAAAGAAGGTAAATTTTTTAAAATAATGTGTTTGAGAAAAAAATTAGATACAAGGAAAAGAAAATTAAAAAAGTTATGTATATTTGAGAAAATTTTAAATACAAGGCAAGAAAACTAAATTTTATTTACGTATATTAATTTATTAGAAAAGAGTCATATTTGCTCCTCTACTTTCAGAAAAAGGTTATATTTATCTTTCATCATATTTTTTTGATATATTTACCCTTACCATCCAACTTCAAACTTATATTGTCCTTAAACCATTAAGTCTCATGTTTCCACTTTTGTTATCCTATGCGGCGCCTACATGACATCTATATGAATGTTTTTTTTATCTCAATTAAAAAAATTCTCTAATTAAATATTCTACCCAACTAAAATATTAGGATGTAATGACCCACCAGGTTGTTATGAGCACTAGAACTATTTTGATCCTTCCCGTAAATTTCAAATGGGAATTTTGAATTACTCATTTAACTACGATTATTTAATTAGTGGGTAGATTTTAAATAAGGGAAAATTTCATATATGGAAAACGGATTTTATGAAATAACATTCCATGGGTATAGTTTACATAATTACATTCCATGGGTATAGTTTAGTTTGTTAGGTAGCTTTAAATTTGTATAAAACATTTTTTTTGTTTTTAATTTATACAATATTTTATTTTTTCAGTGAATGGTAACATTAGCGCTAAATACGGTAACAATAAATTTACATAATCCCATGATTTAAGCTAAACGTTCAAAATCAAATATTTTCCCAAAAAAGGAATTCTATAGCGATAGAAAGACAATACCAACTTGTTTCCATGCATGACTAAATCATCAGATTAATCAATTTTTTGATATATTCAACGACATGTAAGATTTCATTGAAGGAAACTTCATGTTTTGAACTGCAATATAGTATACAATTGTTTAGTATAGCGTAAATATTGAAATTATAAAATGATTTTTTCTGTTGTGTCGATTGTGATGGTATAAAAAATGAATTATCAATTTTTCCTTGTTTATACAATATTAGATAAATCGTATGAAACACCCAGATGTTAATGACACTATTTGTATATATGAATTGATTATATTCTATTTATGTAAGAAATCGTATATAATTTTATGCAATATTTATGTGTAATTGATTGTGTGTTATCAATTGTATATATGACCATTGTAATATGGAAATTGTATATATGACAATCATGCTTGTTTCGGTAAAAAGGGTGTGATGTATTTTTGTATACAATAATTTGTATATTTTATTATTTGTATACAAATTACTGAAGTTATGCATATATTGAGTTGTATATTAATGTAATATATACAAAGTCGTATGAGACAGTTGTATACATTTTATGAATTTGTGTATTTTTTGTTAATTTTGTATATGTAATATATTTGTAAATGAGCATATGTAAATGAGTGCAATTTTTTTTATATTAATGATTGAACTGATTGTATAAAATTCATATGTCAATTGTATATATGATATTCATGCATGATTTGACAAAAAAGGTGTGTTGTAATTTCTTAATTGTTGGTGTAATCTGTTTGTATATATGTTTGCGTAAGGTTTGTATATTGTATCATGTGCATACTTAATTTTGTATATGTATTATATTTGTATATGAGCATATGTGAAGTGATTAAACTGTTTGTAAATTCTACATAAAATGTCTTCATTGGCTATTTTGGTTATGCATTCTGGAAAATGGGATGATACAAATTATTACGTTGATTATACTATAGAGGGTATAGTGTTTAAGGAACAATTAACATTTCTTGAGTTTTATACAACAATTGCGACACAGATTAGTGTTAATGTGAATAAGAAGATATTGAAGATTAAGTATAAGGTTGAAGAAAGAAATAAACCAATGGTTATACACAATGACATGTGTGTTAGGGTGTACGTAATGCTTAAAAAGGCTAATACTGATTTTCACAAATTTTCAATTTGTATAACTATTTTGGATTTCTG
Source organism: Solanum piurae (assembly GCA_029582685.1). Classification (NCBI taxonomy): domain Eukaryota; kingdom Viridiplantae; phylum Streptophyta; class Magnoliopsida; order Solanales; family Solanaceae; genus Solanum; species Solanum piurae. The sequence goes on along the minus strand of JAJOOO010014896.1, from coordinate 38,610 downwards.
TAATAGACATAATCAACTGTGCCGAAGTTCATCAGATGGAGAGATGGGGTGTTGGAGACAATTGCAGAAAATGGTTCACAGAAAATGACTATTGCTGAATTGGAAGAAACAAATGTTGCATTTGTATCGATGGATACAAATGGGGTGATTTCAGATGAATCTAATAAACATGTTGAAGTTGATCAAGTATAGAAGGACAAATCAATTTTGAAAGCAGTTATGGACAAATATACGATTGCAAAAATGTTTCAGTACATAACTGCTAGGTCAAATTCAATCAGGTAATGCATTTCAATACTGTCTTTGAAAATGTATGAATTACTTTTTTGTATAATATAAAATAAATTTGTATATTATATATATTGATTAAATGTGATGAAATTATCATGTAGTTATACACTGGAATGTTATTCTGAGGGATGTGAATGATTAATGAAGGCATCGAATATCAACCAATCTGGAATGTTCAGAATTCGAGCATTCAACACAGAGTATACATATCTTTTAAAGGATAAAGTTTATTCACAAACTAGCAATTTAATTGGAGGAATTGTGAAACCAAAATTGGCAGATCACAAGCGTTAATATACACCATATGACATTAAAAATGATATTAAGATTGATCTTGGAGTTAGTGTTAACTATATGTTGACTTGGAGGGCTAAAAAGAAAGCTTTGGAATCTTTGAGGGGTACACTAGTTGGATCGTATACAAAATTACCTGCTTATTTGTATATGATGGATATAACTTACCCAAGATCTCATATACGTAAAAAGAGTACTAATAATGAGTTCTTATATCTATTTGTTGCATTGAATACATTCATACATGTATTTATGTACTGTAGAGCAGTAGTTGTGGTGGATGGTAGTCACCTAATTAGAGGACCATATAATGGGACATTTGTGGCAGCAAGCATGACATATATGGTGCATGTATATACATAAATTGATGTATATGTATATACGTGAACAATTGTATATTTACGATTTAGTATACATATTTGTTATGAAAAATAAATTGTATACTGATATAATTGTAGGACATATATTTCCACTAGCGTATAACATTATTGATTCAGAGAATGATGCTGCTTGGACATGATTTTTTGAGCAGCTTACAGAAGCATATGGTGAGAGGAGTAATATGTGTGTTGAGTCAGATAGAAATGAGAGCATTATAAAGGTTGTTACAAAGTATATGATAATGTACCACATTACGCTTGTATGTGGCACTTATGAAATAATGTTCAGAAAAAGTTTAGAAAATCTCATGAGAAGTAAACTGGTGTATTCTATACAATGGCAAAGGCTTGCACACAAAACAAATTTGATATGCTAATGGATACAATAGAGAAGGTAGATATAAGAGTTAAAGAATATTAGGAGTTAGCTGGATATGAAAAGTGGACTCGGTGTTATGCACAAGTCCATAGGGGGTGGCACATGACATCGAATATTGCTGAGAGTATAAATGATACACTTGTTTCAGAAAGGAAATTCCCTATCTTTGAATTTCTAGAGGAGGTGAGGCTAAAGTTTGAAAGATGGAATCATGACTAAAAGAAGGAGGCAACATGCACATTTACACCATTGATTGGAAAATATCATGAAATACTAACAGACAATGAAGCAATGAGCCCAAGAATGACGGTAATATTTATGAATAATTGCATGATTAGTAATGTATAAATAATTTATTGTATACTACATATTAGTATATATTGAGTATTTTTTATTTTCTTTGTATATATGAGCAGGTTGTACCGTCTACTGCATATGTGCACAATGTTAATGATGATGAAAGCTATTATGTAGTCTGTCTTAGGAAAAAAACTTGTACATGTGGGAGATTTCAATATCAATATGAGGAAATACCTTGTGAACATAATTGGGCTGTATTGAGGTGCAAAAGCCTACCACCAGATGACTATTGCTCTGATTTATACAAACCGAAGACTATATTGAAGACCTATAACATGCCTATACATCCTTTACCAGATGTAACTAAAAGAGTGATACCGAAAAACATACATGATGATGAAGTATTACCTCTGAAATTTAAAAGACCTCCTGGAAGGTCAAAGAAGAAGCCTCGCGAAAAAACAACAAGATAATTATTGAGGACTAAGGGGAAAAATACATGCAGCACTTGTGGAATGACATGTCACAATAGGCGTTCATGTAGGAATAAGCCACAAGATGCTTAGGGTGTAATAACTTTTTTTTATGCAGTGGAATTGGAGAACGTATGCAAATACGTTTTAGTTTCATACAAACTGATTTGACTTGCTTTAATCTATTAATTTAAGACTTAAATTGCATATTATCTTTCTATATTTGATTTGGTATACTTCGATAAATTTTCTCTATTGAATCATGTGATTAATAGGTAATATTTTGTTAATTTTACAACTATTACATGCAAAATGTATGTGTGTCCTATACGAAACTCTTTAATGTACAAAAAGTTTATATACAAATGTAATTAAAATAAATATAAATTGTTAGATTATTGTACCAAATATTTGAAGTAATTATTGTATACATATACAAGTAACTGTATATGTATAAGGAGAAATAGGAATATATAACTTGGTTATACAAATACCTCAAGTAGGTTTGTATTTATAACTTAAAATGCAAAAAACATGTGATTGAAAACAAACTATTATACAAATAATTTGTATATGTATAAATAAAAATAATTGTACCAGTTTTTTTAAAAGTAATTACTTATATACCTATATAACTAGTTGTATATGTATAAGTAAAAATATGAATATAGCACTTGAATATATACATACACAAATACTTCGAGCAGTTTTGTATATAATAACTCAATATACAAATAACTATATACGTAATATTAAATTATTATAATATCAAAGAGGTCTAAATTTTATAATATACGAATATGTTGTTTTAACACTGTCTAAATTCTATATTCTAAAAAAAAATCCTTTTAGTGAAAAATTATTAAATATGTTTGTATATTAATGTATGTAATGCGAATGTATATAGACACTTAAAAAGGAAAAGAAAGTGTAATATGATTTGTATAACATCATAATGATTATTCAAAAAATAGAATCATATTACCAAATAACTAAAACAAAATCTAACATAAAATTGTTAACTCAAGACAAAAATTGAATCTGTCCACTTAACAAAAAACATGTTACGAATATGGTAAAAAGCTACTGGATTGTGATCCTTTCGGTACTGTTATTTTCTGTGCGATTCCTGACTGGCTTCAAAGGCGCTTCACTATCACTGATGGCTTCAACTTGTAACTTTTGAATGCCATAATTTCACAAAAATGAAGCGTATCTGATACGAACTTCTTCTGGGTCTATATTTGCTGAAATGTCTTTTCCTTCACTGAGAAACTCTGCGTATGCTGCAACATATACTCCACAATTCCTATGAAACAATAAACAAAAAATTGTCGATTGCTATTATAATACTTAAACTGTAACTAAATTTAATAAAATTTCAACTTACAAACAATCATCTGGTTGTTGGGGTATGCCTTTGACATTTGCAATGTCAAAGGAATCATATATAGTATGACCTTGGTATCACGAGTGAGTTTAAATGTCCAAACCTTTCTTCTGATAAAAATCAGACTTAACAAGATACATCGGGATAAGCTGTGCATACTTCTTGATGTGATTAACAACATATGAATGGTGAAGTGAATTGTTGATTGAATCGTACACCTTTATACAACAATCGTTGAAGGATATAACAATCAAAACCAATGTAACCTCCCCTTCACATTGACAGGAATGAATACATCATCAACTGCGTGCCATAGTGAAAAAACATGCATCTTGTATCCATTGATGTAACAACAGTCATCTCTTCTAATCCTTCCTTAGATGAAGCACATTCAGTTTCATAATATGCATTCCAGGCATTTTGTATCACAGTGTTGAAATTGCAACATAGATTTGTGAATTTATATATGCTACTGTTGGAGTACTTGGCCTTTTTCCTTATGTAGTAGAATATGATATCTATGTGCTGTGATAAAATAAGTAATAATTGTATAAGTTGTACATTATAAAATAAGTAATATTTTGGAAAATGTTGAGGTAATGTTAAAACTGGAAATGCTTTCTCTCTCGGTGCAAGTTAGCATAACCTGCGCCCACCATGGGTAAGAGAGCTCACATACCCACACAGTAGGCGATAATGGCAAAGGAAGAACAAAACATGAAGGGATATACGCAGCGAGGTTGAAAACTAGAACCAGTTGGGAAGAAATCTGTAGAAACAAGCTCGAAGACAGCGGAATCAGGTACGAAGTCAGCTGACTCAAGTGGATTAGGTGAATTTGCAACTATGAGTGTAGATCTATCTTCAGATCAACTAAAAAACAAAGCAGGAATTGAAAATGAGGTCATTAGCACTCCTGAACAAGCTAGGATTAATGAAACAGCAACATGTAACAATGAAACAATGAAACAGAAACAAGCTCAAGCAGGGGTAATCTGGAATAGGGTTGTTCAGTCTTCGAGGGGTGGGAGTCCTTCAGAATCGAGTAGTAGCAAGCAATCATGGGCGGATGCAGTGGAGGAAGAAGCTGCAACACAAACAAAGAAGAAATCAATATGGGATGAGTTCGATATAGGGAAATTAGCTAATGTTGGGTATAAATTGGAGTATGTTGCTCCATCAAAAAAGGAGGGGGAAGCAACAGGTGAAATTGAACTAGAGGATATTAGTTCTGATATCAAGTATTGGGGGAATGCGGTGGTGTGTTACGTACTGGGGGCACACCCCCCTTTCCAGGTGATACAAGGTTACATCCGAAGGTTATGGGGGAAAAAAGGAATAGATAAGATTTCAATGTTGAAGAATGGGGTGATAGTGGTAAGATTTGAAACAGAAATAGGGAAGCAAGAGGTGACACAGGGTGGCATTTATCACTTCGACAATAAACCATTTATTGCTAAGGAATGAACTCCTGAACTAGAGTTTACAAGAGAGGAATTACAGATAGTTCCGATTTGGATCAAGTTTCCTAGGCTGGATTTCAAATATTGGAGCAGGAAAGGGCTAAGCAAGATAGGAAGTTTGATTGGAAAACCATTAATGGTGGATCATGCTACTGAGGAACTAAATGGCCTGAATTTTGCTAGACTATTGGTTAAGGTCGAGATGGGATCACAACTACCGGATGAGGTGAGGTTTAGGAATGAAAAAGGGAAAATCATTGTGCAACAGGTTCAGTATGATTGGAAACCAACACTATGCAAGTTTTGTAATAAATATGGTCATGAGGAGGAGGTATGTAGAGTGAAGAGGAAGGTTCCCAAACCTATTCCATTGCCACAAGACATGGTAAATGTACAGGTGCAAAGTAGTCCTAACCAACAACTAGCTATAGTAGTTGAAGCACGACAAGAAGGGATATTGTTAGTGAGTAACACTAGAGCAAAACAGAGTGATGAAGAGTTAAACAATAGAAAGGAAGGATGGCAAACTCCTACATGAGCAGGGAAGATATCGAAGTCACCTCCACGAAGATCAGCTCAGATTGAAAGTGCAAATTCCTATCAAATATTGCAGAACAATAATGAAAAAGGAAGGAGTAGAGTGATTGTGGGTGGCCAGACCATAATAAGGTCTGGTGGTTAATTTACTAAGCTGGAATGTAAGGGGGCTTAATGCTCCCAATAAACAAAGGGAAGTGAAGATCCTTTGCAATGAAGAAAAGGTGAGCCTGGTTGGCTTACTAGAAACTAAAATAAAGAGTGAAAGAATAGAACTTGTGGCTGCGAGTATGTTTGTAGGTTGGCAGTACACTACCAACTTGGAAAATCACAACAATGGGAGAATATGGCTGACATGGAATCCTGACTACTATTGTGTCAAACCCATTAACAAAACAACACAACTGATAACATGTGAGGTAGTGTTTATCCCACTTCAACTCTCCTTTGAGATAACATATGTTTATGCTTTTAATAACAGGGAAGATAGGAGGGAGTTATGGGAAAGTCTGATACTCCAAAGTCGAAGATGTACAAAACCATGGATGGTGTTAGGTGACTTCAATTCCCTATTGAAGACTGATGATAGAATAGGAGGAAATCCAGTAGTTTGGGCAGAAATTGTGGAGTTCAATAAATGTGTTCTTGAATATGGTTTGATAGAATTTCCTACTCATGGTAGTAGATATACGTGGAGTGATAAGCATGATGGAAACAGAATTTTTTCAAAAATTGATTGGATTTTTATTAACAGAGAATGGCTAGATACAATGCCTACATGCAAGGCACTATTCTTACCTGAGGGTATTAGTGATCACTGTCCAGCAAAAGTAATCTTAACAGAAGAATGTAGAATCAGGAAGCCATTTCAGTTTTGTAATGTGTGGGCCAAACATTCACAATTCCAATCTGTTGTGAAGGAAGGATGGGATGAAAACATAAAGGGTTGTATGATGTACAAAGTGGTGAGAAGATTGAAGTTGTTAAAGAGAAAGCTGAAGCTGCTACACTCACAATCTTTCCAGAACATAGTGAATGAAACCAATGGAGATAGAGAAAAACTGAAACAAGCACAACTACAATTACAGAGCAACCCGTACAACTTGGATTAATTAACAGTTGGAAAGCCAGATGTATGAGAAATTTAGAACCTCTTCTTATTTGGTGGAAGTATTTTTACAACAAAGGAGCAAAGCAACATGGATAAGGTTGGGTGATGATAATACTAGGTACTTTTATTCAGTTATTAAGTATAGGAAGCTGAAGCATGCTACGACTCAACTGAAAAATGCATGAGGAGAATGGCAATATGATCCTACTAGTATTGCAAATGTAATTGTGGAATATTATGAGGATATCCTGGGAAAGAAGTCCCTGCAGAGAATACCAGCAATAAGAAAATTGACGAGTCATGGGGTGGTGCTTAATGAAGAGCAACAGGGAGAATTAGTGCACAATTTTGAACCAGCAGCAGTGAAGGCATCAATGTTTCAGATTGATAGTAATAAAAGTCCTGGACCAGATGGATTTGGTAGTGGTTTTTACAAAGCAGCTTGGTCTATTGTGGGGCAAGATGTTACTACGACAGTGATGGAATTCTTCCAAAACAGCAAGTTACTAAGACAAATCAATTCAACAAGTATTGCACTCATCCCAAAGATAGAGGTACCTGAATTTGCCAGTAAATTTAGACCAATATCTTGTTATAATGTCATATACAAGTGCATATCAAAATTGATATGTAGCAGATTGAAGGAAGCAGTGAATTTGATAGTAGCAAAAAACCAATCAACATTTGTCCAGGAAAGAGCAATGATTCATAATGTTTTGATTTTTCATGATATTCTAAGACACTACAATAGGAAGAATGCCTCACCAAGGTGTCTTATGAAAATTGATTTGAAGAAAGCCTATGACATGGTAAGTTGGGAGTTTTTAGAGGAAGTACTTGGAGGTTTTGGGTTTCCAGAAAAGTTTATTAAGTGGACTATATTGTGTGTTTCCACTACAATATTTACAGTAAAAGTCAATGGAGGGAATCATGGGTTCTTTGCTGGTAAGAGAGGTCTTAGGCAAGGAGATCCTATATCGCCTTTGTTGTTTGTGTTAGTAATGGAGTACTTGTCAAGAACACTTGAAACAATGCGTCTGTTGCATGATTTTAGACTCCATCCAATGTGCAAAGAGTTCACTCATCTAATATTTGCTGATAACTTAATGATTTTTTGTAAAGGGAATTTGGCTTCAGTAAATAGAGTGATGGAGGCATTAGATCACTTTAGTGCTGCCACAGGTTTGGAGGCTAACATGGAAAAATCAAGTGTTTTTATGGCTGGGGTGGATGAGGAAACAAGGGATCAGATCTTGGCTAGAACTGGTTTCTCAAGGGGTGAGTTTCCTATTAAATATTTGGGACTTCCACTATCGCCAAGGAAGTGGAATAAGGCTAATTGCTTCTCACTGATTGATAAGATCACTCATAGAATTACCGTGACTTATTCAAAACAACTCTCCTATGCTGGTAGACTGCAGGTGATAAATGCAGTATTATTTTCCATCCATAGCTTTTGGGGGCAGTGTTTATCCTACCCCAAATCATACTTAAAGAAGTAGACAAGATTTGTAGGACTTACTTGTGGGGCAAAGCTGATGATAAGAGAAAGGTAGCTCTAGTATCTTGGGAAAAAATCTGTTATCCAAAGAGACAAGGTGGATTAAACATCAAAAGTAGCAGTATCTGGAATATTGCATCAGTAGGGAAATTGTTATGGCAAATAATTGAGGAAAAAGAGTCTCTATGGGTAAAGTGGATACATGGGATATTTATGAAAGATGGAGCAACAATATGGAATCATAGAACACATGTAGATTGTAGCTGATATTGGAAGAAGCTAAATGCAATCAAGGTCCAAATGCGGGGTTGGTATAACCAAGAAAGATACATGCTCACACAAACTGGAAAATATTCTATCACTAGCAGTTACTTAGCACTGATTGGCCAACAACCACGTATGAGAACTGCTGAGTTAGTGTGGACATCTATGGCTCTACCTAAACATAGATTCATAACATGGTTGGCTGTACAAGGAAGATTACTCACGCAAGAGAGGAAACTGAAATTACACATTCAGGTGGAGGACACTGATTGCTGCCTTTGTGATAAGAAGGTCATGTAGACTACAATGCACTTATTCGTGAAATGTGAGTGGGCACAAGCTATATGGAAAGAGGTGGGAAAATGGACAGGAATAGCGTTGCAAAACAATGTGAATAAGGTTGAAGCACTGGAAGAAAGTTAAGAAGGAGACTATTGCGGCTACTTGTGGAACAATCGTATATCACATATGGAGAGCCAGGAATTGGAAAAAGTTCAAAGGCAAGTCTGTACATACAAAGGAGGCGGCAACACAGATAAAAAAGGAGATTATAGAGAGATTACAATTTCTTAGTAGTTCAAAGAAAACACAGAGTTGTAGGAGTTTTGTTCAACTTTTACTTTGTAATTAAGTTCTTTGCTTTGTAGGAGGCCTAATTCCTGTTACAAGGTATAGGTGCTCTTTATTTGTACTGGTTTTTGATGGTAATGGTAATCTTTTACAGTTGTTTACCAAAAAAATAAAAAATAAAATAAGAGACATACCGAGTCATCAATCAACTGGCGCTCAAATCCCATCTTGTAGAACCAATTCTTATCGATAATTGTATCAACACCAAAATTAATCATGTTTGGTAATGTTGCCTTCCCTTTCTTGTAGCGATCCTCACTGTTGTTCCTACACATAAAATAATTTAAAATTAACTAGACATCTTTAACGAACGAATTAAAAGATAATTGTATATAATATAAATAAATGGTTTACTTTTTGTAATGCTTGACGAGTAAGTTTTCTTTCAGCCATTTCCAATTTTTTTTTATACAAAGCAGACTCTTCCGCACTAGACAGTGAAACAAATGGATGTTTCAGATAAAAATGACTGAATGCTGTGACGAACTACCTGAAAAGTATAGAACATAAATATCTACTACATACATTATGGTTAATATACAAAATATAAATATAACATAAATAATTTATACATACCCGCATCCGACCCGAATGAAGTCATGTATGGAGATGTATTGAATGGACCTGGGCGTCTAGTCCTAACAACTGGTAGCGGTGTTTCTTCAGCTACAACTTGTTGTTGTAATACAAGATTTTGCAGTGTGTTCATACTTGAAAAAAGAGCATTTAGTGTTTTTGATGATCAATACACATTGGAATTATATATATTACCTCGTGATCTTTCAATTCACTTGAATGACCTATAGGCTGAATTCGAGCACCTATTTGTGGAGAGTGAGTAGGTGAATGATGAAAACTCGCGGTATGTGTTTCTTGTATAACATCAACAACACTAGCCTGGAAATGTATACATTATACTGGAATATAATCTAAACTATTCAATATATAATTAAGTGAGATGTTTGTATACATATATCGAAATGTGACCTAAATTAGTATAAATAGAAATAACTGAAATATTTGTACAAGTTTATTGAAATTTCATTTCAATTAGCTTATATCTATAAATAACTGAACTTGAATTAACGTATATACAAGTAATTTTATTTCAATATGTATATTAATGAATTAATATATAATAACTTATTATAATAAAGATGTATAACTATATACAAATATTACCTCTTGTTCTTTCAATTTGCTTGATTGACTTGGTGGCTGAATACCAATATCTGGTGTTTGAGAGCATGTGGGTGAGTGATGAAAATCTGCGGTGGGCGATTCTTGAGGATCATTAACGACATTTACCTGAATAATAATTATACAACTTTATTAATTAGAATTTATTCTATATTATGTTATATAGAAATTATTAAAATTAAAAATTTATACATCTGATTTCTTTGAATTGATGGCTTCCAAGACAATTTTGAAGTTGTCTTCAATAATTTTCCTCAAATCAGCCAAATCATCATTTACCTATATGAATAACATACATTTTAATTAATAATTGACTATAAATATCTGTAACTAACTTAAATTTGTAAAATGAATAGTTACCGATTTTTTGAATGCTTCAAATTCATCACGCGAAATGGTGATGCCTGATGACTTCTTGCTTTGGGCTATTTTCGTTGTGTCTTGTATAGTTTTTTCGCTCCAAACGTTTGTTGGTGTGTGACGTACCAACATCCCTATGTTTCTCCACAGTGTTGATCTTGGCTGATTGTGATCGTGTTGCTTGACGCGACATTTATCTTGTGGAGGTAGTTTAATTGCCTTTGGTGAAGACTTCTTTGGACTAACAAGGACATATTATTTTTTCTTTTTCTTAACAGGAGACGAACGTTCGACGACTTTCTCTTTTCCTTTTATGCTGGTTATGACAGGAGGATGTTGAAAATCATCGTCCGACTCTATAACTTTATTGTGATCAGAACACTCAATCTGCGGGTCTGGTGAAATTGATTGGACTGTTGGAGGAGGCAGTTGAGGATTTTAATTTCCATCGTTGTTGGCTCAATATTTCTGAAAGTTATCTGCATAAACATGAAAAAATGTAAGTAAATGTGATAAACAAATGTGTTAGATTATTGTATTAAATCTTTTAAAGTAATTGTTGTATACATATACAACTATATATATATGTATAAATAAAAAAATATAACCCAGTTGCATTAAACAGAACAACATTATACAAATATGAATATATCACTTGAATATAAAAATACACTAATACGTCGATCAAATTTGTATATAAAAACTTAATATACATATAACTATATACATAAACTTCAAACAGTTTGTGCATATATCATAAAATATACAAATACCAATATACAATTGTGATTTAGTCAGGAAGTATAGATAGACTTCAAATAATTTTGTATATACGTAAACAAAATATAAAAATTACTAATACAACAGTTATTGAAGCAAGAAATATACAAATATACAAATATATATATACAAATATGATATAACGAGATCAAATACATATACTTGTGTAATTCTGGTGATGTGTCTACCTTGACAACAATATTTTTGTCAATAAGCTGCATTAGCATAGCAGTTTTTAATGATCATAAAATAAAAAACATGTAACAATAAAAATTGATTGTAAATAGTTACAAAACATATCAAATTGTTGACCTCTTTGAATATTGTTCTCATGAGATAATCAAGACGAGGATGATAGTTTTTGGTCACACAATTGATAATTCTAGGGATGTGGCTAGAAACCTTAACAACAATCTTGTCATCAACAGACGAACAACATTCATAAAACCAAACTTGCATGGGAAGGGAGAAGCCATGAATCCTATAGTACTGTCCATCAAGTTTTATTTTGTTGTTGATCATTTTGGCAAGTTCATCAAAAGCTCTCTTACCTCAAGGATAATTCATGAATCTACCTGGTTCAACCAAATCAAAGTCTATCCTATCTCTTGATGTTGTATTAGGTTCGGCAGACATGATGAATGTATGTAATATAGAATCCCAAACTTTTATGCACCATCCTCATTGTCGTCCCATACCTTGGCTCTATAAGTTGTAATCAGTCGAGCTTTAGTGACAAAAGATTGGCCTGAAAAATACTCTGCCATAATTCTATTGGGTTGATCAGTATCAAAGCAAAATTCAGACTCATTATCAGAACAATTCAGATTAGAAATAATTGCAAAATCCCTGATTGTAAATCGAAGCAATGTGCCATTTACGTAAATAAGGATTGCATTGGTAGAACTACCTTCCATCTCCCTCAACATGAAGCATCTAAATAATTATGCTTGCACGTGACATCGTTTCATTGTTGTCAACTGAGAAAAATACGATGATAGATAATATACGATTATACTGATTTGGGGGCAGTCTCTTCTGTAGCTTGTGCAATATCCTGACTTGTGTATAACATTGCATGTGGGGTGACTTTTTCTTGTGGGTATTTGCACATAAATCTAACTACCTATAATTTTTTTTGAAGATAAACAATATTTCAATTAAGTGCTATATATAGTTGCATTCTTTTATACAAAACTAAAAATTTGTATAAATAAACTATATTTGTATTTGTAATTCTTTTGTATATATATATATATAAGCTTTTATGTGTATTAGTATGTGTATATGAAACCTTAATATACAACTCACTGATACGACTTTGTATATAATACCTTAATATACAACTCACTATATACATAACCTAAATAATTTGTATATAACTAATAGAATATACAAATTACAGTACACAATTATAATTTAGGCATAAACTATACATATACTTAAAGTACCATTTTATCCCTTTCGTTTATATAACTAAGAGAATATACAAATAACTAATACATGTGTGATTTAAACCTGCAAGATACTATATACAAATATTACTTATACATAAAATTTTATGTATATTTGCACATAAGTAACGAAATATACTATCTAAAATTGTGTTTTAAGCCACTACCTGATGTTCGTGAAGTTAATGGTGAGAAAAAGCCTTAGTTGCATATTAGGATCATGGGTTTGGCCTAGGGTTGATGATTTTGATTGTAATTCGGGTAATTAGGCCTCGTGTATTAATCTGGCATTAATTTGTTGTTTTAGACCACGAACAAGCGGAAAGAATCCAGAAATAAAGGAAGATTCAAGTGACTTAGGATTTCTCCCAAAAGTAAGTAGGAGTGCTCTTCCTTTCAAGCCTTCTGCCTTACAGTCTATAGACCTTACCTCACTAATCTTTTATTTTCTCTCGGGATTTAGTTTGAGTTGATGTCTCAGTAGTTGCATTCCCTCTAGTCCCCTTGAAAGAGGGAAGGAGCCTAAGCCTGTTTAGTTCCATCTCCTTGAGTTTCAATTGGAATGCTAGGGGTTGGAGTCCTAGGGTAAGTCCCAAAGTCCTAAGTTCTTCCTTTCAATCCAAGTCGAGGTAATAGTTTCTATGGTAGGACTAACGAGATTTCTTTTGCTTAAGGCTAGGCGTATAGATAGGTTTCTGGATCTTGAGATTAGTTTCATTTCTCTGGCTAGGAATAATAAAAAAAACTAGGAATAGCTGATTCTAGATCAATATAAAAAAAAAAGCAGGTTCTAGGGCAAGTGAATTTGAAAGCAGTCTCTTTTAAGAGAGTTAGAAAAGCCAATCCAGTTGGGGATTCAAGCTTGATTTCGAGGTAGGTGATGGTTTGATTTCATGTTTTGTGTGATGTATGTTGGTATTTGCTTCATTGTAATGCATGTATGTATGTGAATGTAGCATTGTTGATCAAACCTAATGAAATGATTATGAATAACCAATTGTATGCCACGAGTCAACACTTGATTGTATGACTATGAGTATGTACATTATAAGTGTGCATGTGATTGTGGTTGTATTGATTGGATCGGGTGTCACGTTCCGACACATATATTGGATCGGGTGTCACGTTCCGGCACACTAATTGAGATCGGGTGCCACGTTCCGGTACACTAACAGTTTGGGTATGGGTTCCATGAGAGGACCATTGAATTGTCATAATTACTTGTTATTGATAATGTGGATTTGTACATTGCTCTTGAAATGATAACTGTGGATATATTCCGTACATGTCATATTTACTTTGTTGTGGCTGCTTATATATGTTTCACTTAATGAAATAGCCGTGTTATCCTATCAGTACATTATGGTTGTGTTGATACTGCACTTGCTTGTTCTTTGTTGAGTACATGACATCTTCAGGTGGCTATTGATAGACCTCAGCTAGGAGATCAGTGATCGAGACCGTATTCAAGGGGTGAGCCAGTTCTTCCAGGCTGCCATGAGTTCTCCTTTTGTTTAGTCCATTTTCTTCAGACTTAGATTAGTACTCTAGATATGCCTATGTTTGGTTGGGGTTGTACCCTTTTCTTAGACTAATTGAACTTTAGAGTTTTGGTACATTGCCTTTCAGGTTCTAGGCGTTGTTTCCCCAAATGTTTAGTAGTGGTTTGTCAAACTTTCGAAGTTTATGGAAAATTCAGTTTATTCTGCATTTAAACCTGCTTCCCTATTTTTAAATGTCTTAATTTTCGTAAAAATTGTTAGACAAGTTATAGTTATGATTCTCCCACTAGAAGATTAGTGTGGGTGCCAATCACGTCGTGACATTATGGTCATGATAGGTGATAATAATCTCATAGAGGGGGATGTTATTATTTATATTATAGATACATGCTCAGGTAACATTCTGCCAAAAAAAGGAGAAGTAATTGACAAGTGAATGTAATTGGTTTGTTGTTATTATTATTACATTATTGTTTATTGATAACAAAGTGAGAAGCAAATTGCATCAATTCAAATTCTTTTTTTAAAAAGAACATTTCTTTATTGTTATTGTATCAACCTAAGGGGTGGGGGACATTTAATACCTATTATTGGGTCATCAGGCAGTAATTGACATTGATCTATAATTTGCTTTTTTGAAATTAGATATGATATATAATAGATTGCAATTGGATCGTGTTCGCAATGCACCTTATTGGTTTCATAAATTAGTGGGTCGATTTTAAATTTATTTGACTATCATATTAAGACCCAAGTTTGATATATTGAGATATGTAAATAAATATTAGGCGTATTGTATTACATAAAGATAATTAAATTTATTATATTTGGAGTAATTGAGACTTAACCCTAGGCTTAAAATTTAGGAATATGAGACTTGACATATTAGTTGGAACCAAGATTTATGAATTTAATTATAGATTTGAGTGAGTTTTAGGTCTAGGTTAAACATATAGTAATATGGATGTTTATAGACTCATTTACTTATGAATTGTGCATATTTGATAGATTGAGAACTTTCAGGAGTTTTACGGAAGGAAAAGGCTAAATCTTGAGGATTTGTGACATGTGTTTGGCATTCAAGGTATGTTAAGACTTTCAGACTTAGTTGAGGGACGTTTTCCTGATTAAAGATTAAAAATAGAATAGACAAAAATGGGTTAGGGCGTATGATGGGATCTCGTACCAATGGTGTGACGGACATTGGTACGAGTACTGGTGTTATAAAGGGAAAGTTTATTACTATAGAATGACATATTGTAATCTGAGAATGCCAAAGCCTATGCGCATTAGCTGATGTATTATTGACTTGATTTCTTTTGTGTGATTGTGTTTCTTTATTGAACTCATCCATATATTTGTGATAGTTGAGGTGATTATATATCATATTTATATTTGATTGATTGAGATGCATAATCATCCCCTTTTATTGAAATCATATTGTGCACATACATTGACATGAGATTGTCTTTAAGTTGGCAAGTGGAGATTGTCCGTGCTAAGGATTGTTTGATTTTATGATAGTGCGCTGAGATCGTTCGCACAGACACGTGGAGATCGTCTGTGTCAGTATATGCACCTCGCGAGTCCCCCATGGATCATGAACTGTTGATGTATTTTCGAGGAGTATCATGTATATATACGGTTGAGAGAGTACTTATCACATGAGGAATATCATTTCATGGTGTAACATTGCATTGCATCTCATTACATCCCTCATTCTTGTTGATTATGTGCTTTATTGGTGGCTGGACATTACGTGACATTTTATTATCCCTATTTGATGAAACTTGACTAATAAGAATAATATAGAGTTGTAAAAGTAAAATGATGATTTTCTTATATGTACTCCTATCACTACTTCTTCATTTTCGGTCTATAAGATTTACTAGGTACACGTGGTTTCATACTCATACTACACTTGTTGCACTCTTTGTGATGCATATTCAATTTCGAATATGAGCACATCTCATAGAGCATTTTAAGTCCGAGCTTGGAGTATCTTGGAGTTGTGGTGAACTGTTTGGTTGTTCCGTAGCCCACACCTCGCTCTATTTATTATTGATTATGTTGTTTTAGTATTTAGATAGGATACTACTTACGTTTAGACTTATCATTTTAGTTTCAGACTTGCACCATATTTTAGAAGCTCTTGTACTTATGATATCAAAATTTTGGGTGGTAATTTAGCTTTCCGCATTTCATACTTATGAAAGACTTAGTATTGAGGTATTCTACTTGTTATTTATCTTTTTGTCTTATTTATTTGATTAAATTGTTAAAACTAGTGGGTTTGCTTTCCTATCGATTGAAAACATAGGTGTCATCATGACTTTTGAATTTGAATCGTGACATAAGACCCACTGAATCCACCTGTTATACCCTACCTTTGCCCTCTCATCACTTTACCCACAAAGAAAGAATATAATTCTGATGATAATTCTGATGGATATGCCTTATGAGAATTGATATTTTTTTTTAATTTTATATTGAAAAGGATCACGTGCCCCATCTAGTTCATTCAGTCATCCATAGAAACATCTCAAAAGTATAAGCAAAAACTTACCAATCTAAACTTAGAACACCAAATCTAGCCATGAATAAGAAACAAGTTTTTCTATACTAGGAGAAAGAATATAACAACATTCTCACTTGTTTTTGTTCTTTTAGGCCCGCACCACCAGTCAGGGGCGGATCCATATGGAGCCGAGGAATTTCACTGAACTCCTCACTTGAAAAATTATATATACTTCACTTGAAAAATTATACGATATATATAGAGTTAAATTTTTTATTTGCGTATATATATTAAATATTGAACCTTCTCAACACAATACTAGTACATAGTGCACTACTTCAGAAGGTTAAGATCTACCCATAATAATTGAGATCGAATCTTGGGGAGAAATTTTTATTGTTATTTTTGTTTTAGACCTAGGGTGTGTTTGGTATGAAGGAAAATGTTTTTCTAGAAAATGTTTTCCTGGAAAACAAGTACATTTTAAACTTATTTTCTCATGTTTGGTTGGTGAGTAGAAAATATTTTTCGAAAAAGATTTTTTAATGTTTGATTTATGAATGAAAATTATTTTTGACAAAATATCTTTTTTTTTACTAGAGAGTAGAAAATAATTTTTTAATTGAAATTGAAAATATTTTTTAAAAATAAACTTAATTTTTTTTGGGGGCAAAATGATAGAAACTGATATGAAATGAAATGAAAATGAAACTTTACTAGTTAAATAAAGTGCAAGAATCTTAAACACTACATTAACCAATAACAATGTCCGTATGGAGTGGACAAATCTCCAGATAGTGAGATGGGGTATAAAAATAAATATTTGATTTTTTTTTTTTAAAACAAACTTCATTTTTTTTGGGGGTGGGGGTGGGGTGGGGTGAAAAAATAAAAATTTGAAATTGGAAATATTTTTTAAAAATAAACTTTAATTTTTTTTTTGGGGGTGGGGCTGGTAGTGGGGCTGGCCGGGGGGTAGGGATAGGGGTGGTGTGGGGGTGAAAAAATAAAAATTTGATATTGAAAATATTTTTTAAAAATAAACTTTAATTTTTTTGGGGGGAGGGGGGTGGGGGCTGGCCGGGGGAGAGGGGGTTCAGGTTAGGGGTGAGGTGGGGGTGATAAACAAAAAAATGAAATTGAAAGTTTTTTTTATAAAACAAACTTTAAATTTATTATTATTTGGGGGGGGGGCTGGTGGGTGGGGGTCGAGCGTAGGAGTGGGGTGAAAAAAATTTGAAATTGAATTTTTTTTTAAAAAATAAATGTTAAATTTTTATTATTTTTTTGGGGTGGGGGGGGGGGGGGGTAAGGGGCTGGTGGGAGGGGGGTCGGGGTGAGGGTGGGTAAAAAAATAAAAAACATTGAAGTTGAAAAATGATTTTTAAAAATAAGCTTTAAATTTATTTTTTCAACAAAAAAAAATTGTAATTTGAAGTTGGAGGAAAGTTTTGGAAAATGTTTTCCTTAAGTTTTGAAGGGAAGTCATTTTCCTTGAATTTGAGGAAAATGAGTTGATTTGGAAAATATTTTCCAAAACATTTACCCAACCAAACATGAGAAAATTGGAAAACATTTTCCGAAAAATATTTTCCTTCATACCAAACACACCCCTAATCTTTCTCATTTTTCTTTTTTTTTAATTTAGTTTGTCAACTCTTTTAAGTAGCTTTATATTGTAAATTTATGGGGTTCTTTAAATTATTTAATTAATATATAGTAATATTTCAATTCAAAAAATTGATTTTCAAGTAAATATTATTATATATTTGATAAACTTTTTGTTAAAAATATTTAATTTAGATAAAAATATTGAATTTAAGCTCGCTCATAAATGATTCGACCTGTTTATGTATAAATCGACCCGCTAATTTGTAACAATATTAGCATGCTTACTCTCTTTTCGAAGCCCCTGAATAAAATTCTGGAATCCGCCACTTTCACCAATGGATCCTTTCTGAGTGTTTGTCTTTGCCTCTGCCTCGAGAACTAATATGAATAAGGAATTTAAAATCTTACCCATCCGAATTTCTATATGAAAGGATGTTTAAAGTGAATAAGAAAAAGTCACATTCTTTATTATCTGTAATGATGCAAAGTTCACATTTAATGATTTTTTAAAAATTGTAATTTGAACAATTCTGTCATTTTAATTTCCCAAATTTAATTTTCTTGCAGTTGTCATGAAATCTGTAATTGGTATAGTAATGAACGTTACCATCTTGAGTAAAATTATGTTGTATCAAATACCAATACATGAAAAAGTGACGAAGACATATTAGGAACTGGATTTGGAGTTTATGGGTTAGATGGGTGGATATTTAGGACTTTATTTTATGGGTGGGTATAATATTGAGTTGAGTATATTAATTAAATTAGGAGAAAATTTTAAGTGGAACAAATATTAATACTTATATAGGATAATAAAAGTAAAAACATAAGACATAACGGTCCAAGGGTATATATGTGCCTTAAGTTGGATTGTAGGGGCAAATATGTTAAAAAGTATGACAAAGGACAAATATAACATTTTACAGAGAGTACATGGACAAATATGACCTTTTTTCGTTAATTTATTTTAAATACAAAGCAAAGAAAATAAGAATATATTTTTTTAAATTTATTTTCTTAAAATAACATAAAACAACATCAATACATGTCGCAATGTGTATATCATTGTAAATAATTGAATTGAATTGTAGCTTTACGTCAGCTCATAAGGTGCCAAAAAATATCTATTTTTTTCTTTGGGAAGGGGGTAACAAGAACCCGTAAAGATAATAGCCCATTCTTGATAAGAAAACATTTTTGCCATTATCTAGGTAGTGACATTTTTAAATTTTAGACACATAGCCACTATCTTTTTACAACAGTGTTTAAAAATTTGCTATTCTACATTAAACATTCGATATACAATAAATAAATAAAATTTATATTTGATGTACATTAATTATCACGATCCAAAGTACACCTTAGATGTGACATGACGTATAAGGTCCCGACAGTCCCTACACAAGCCACTTGACATATACACATAGTAATAGGCAAAAGTAAAGCATTTCATTTCAAGAAAAGAGTTTCAACATGAGAAAACCTTTCAAAATTTCATGCATATGTGAGAAAGCCTTTCAGAATTTCATTGATGTTTATCTTAAAGCAACCTAGATCATAAAACAATTCTTTTTCATAAATCATGCATGTCTTTCATGTAAACTTCAATCATAAATTCATACACTTCTAGGGTTAATAGTCAAAATCATAGATAATGCACGGGTTCATGAATTAATTGGAAAACCTGTAATTGAGTTAAAAAAATTATAAGATGATCAAAATTAATCAATTTAATCCATACAAATAGAACCCATGCGGAATTGAATAAAATCCTAACCAATTTAGTGAAATTAAATTGGAGAATTGGAGAAACTTTGGGGACTCAATGGGTGAATGGAACCCATTGATGAACTCCCTACATACCTTGATCTTGACCCTAAGCAATTAGTGAAAAGAAGAGACTTGAACTGGAAAAACCCTAGAATCCCTCTTCTTCTTCCTTGAGTTTTGAGAGAGAAATTGGCGAGGATGAATTTGGGATTTAGGAGAATGGGTAGATTTTAGGACTAAAAATCAGTTATAAAGGTTTATTTATAGGAAAAATGACGTAGTAGAGGAATTATGTGCATAAACAAAGACTCAAATACCCTTAAAAATAACTATCAGATTGATCCTACGATTTGGACCTACGGTCCGTACTGGCCAACCTTAGAAGCAACTTCAGAAACCCAAATTTTACCTTACTTTCCACGAGACCTTTCTAAGGCCCATCTAAAATCCCATGGTCCGTAGACCCTATCCGCAGACCTCAACTTTTAACTCAAACTTTCACCAAGTCTGAATCACTTCTACGGGTGCTTCCTATGACCCATAGAATATATTACGATTCGTCAATCCTTCTCGTAGACTGAGGTTTTAAGTTGATTATATAATTCATTCCCACGAGTCAGTCCTATGACCTGTCAAAATTCCTACGGCTCATCATGTCAAGTCGTAGGTCAAACTTCAGAAACTTGAGATTTCAAAACTCAACCCTACTTTCTATGATTGGCTTTCTTTGACCTGTATGACATTCTACGGTGTGTAGATTGGGCCCGTAGTTCACAACTTTAGAAAAATTTATGCACTTTTCTTTCCTTTCTTAACCTTCAAACTTTTGGGGTGTTACAAAATCTCCCCCTTGGGAACATTCATCCTCGAATGAGACTCAAACTAGCATGAATAGAGTAGGAGAGAAACGAACAACCTAACATGAAATTCCAAAGGATTCATCTTAGTGAAGTCGTGTATCCTTGTCGCTGCTGTACCTACATTTAGGTTCACATGAACATTAGCCTCTCTATTAGCTTGGGTCGTCATGGCTTGAGCCAACAATTGGAAAGCGGCTCAAAAATCAGCATGAGTCACTTGTTCGGCCAAGGGATCAACCAGAACTTGAGGAACCTCGGGCTCCCCATTTTCATTACCCGGATTCCTTCTTACATAAGCTCTTTAAGGGACCATATCCTGAAAAGGATCAAACACGATTAAGGAGAAGGATCTTTATAGAGATAGACTCTATGGAACAACTTTAGAGTAATAAAAAAGTGAAGTTTTCCAAACGTTTTCTATCCTCCTATTAATAAATGTGGTGTTCTTTACATTCATGAACAAAACTATACTTAACACTGCTTGTCAAACTACCTAGGACCTTTTTATAAAACCTTATGCTCTGAATATCAAGTTTGTCATGACCAAAATTACACCTTAGACGTGAGATGGCATATAAGACCAGGAGAGGCCCTACAAAAGCCACTTAACATACGTATACACATGGTATTAGACAAAAGTAAAGCATTTAATTTCAAGAAAAGAGTTTCAATATGAAGTGAAAGTCTAACATAGTCCTGACAAGCCATCTATTTCATCAAAAAGACTGGTTGGGACGTAACCACGTACAAAATCTAAAAGTAAAGACATAAGAAAGCAATAAAAGCGACATCATCCTCGGAGTATGAGGACTCACCAAGTCTTTAAAATTTCTAATGATGAACTAGCCACGAACAGAAGGAGAGGAGTCATCAATCCCTACATTTGTTAAACAATGTAGGCACACATATGCATTAGTATGTGTAATGTAGTAAGTATGAGAAATATGCATGAAAACGTAAAAACATAATTATAAGGGGACACAATCTAAAACATGAAATGTATGACCAACCTATACATGGTAAAACTTTTAAAAAATATCATAAACAATAAACATGGGAAATGCATCTTAAAATCATCATGAAAGCTTTTTAAAATATTCGAAAGTGACTTAGTTCGTTTTGTGGGATATTTACAATGGAACCACTGTCTTTCTCCCACACTAAAAAGAGATGTCCTTACTTGCCAAGGCAAGGACCATAAACTTCTAGCTTAGGTGGACAAAATAGCTATGTCACTTAAAAAAACCTACGGGGGCACGTAGTTAGGGACAATGAAATTACTACTAGAGATCCGACCTCTACTAATGGGAGAGCCTCTATCTCAATATCCTTTCGGTGCTAAGTAGAATCCCAACGAAATTAGTCATAAACATAAACTTATCATCATTCATGGAAAATCACAATTAAGTTACTAATCCAAGATAAAACATCATAAAGTAGCTCCTTAAACCATGTGTAAGAAAACCTTCACCATTCATGATTTCTTAATGTGAGAAAACTTTTCATAATTTCATGCATATGTGAGAAAACCTTTCATAATTTCATTGATGTTTATCTTTAAGCAACCTAGATCATAAGACAATTCTTTTTCATAAATCATGCATATCTTTCATGAAAATTTCAATCATAAATTTATACCCTGCTAGGGTTCATAGTCAAAATCATAGATCATGCATGGGTTCATATGGAATTAATTGGAAAACTTATAATTGAGTTAAAACAATCATAATATGATCAAAATCAATTAATTTAGTCCATACAAATAGAACCCACGAGGAATTGAATTAAAACCTAACCAATTTAGGAAAATTGAATTGGAGAATTGGAGAAACTTTGGGGACTCAATAGGTGAATGGAACCCATTGATGAAAACTCCCTACATACCTTGATCTTGAAGCCCTAAGCAATTGATGAACAAAGGATACTTGAATTTGAAAAACCCTAGAATCCCTCTTCTTCTTCCTTGAGTTTTGAGAGAGAAATTGGGGAGGATGAATTTGGGATTTAGGAGAATGGGTAGATTTTAGGACTAAAAATCAATTATAGGGGCTTAGTTATAGGCAAAACGATGTAGTATATGAATTACGTGCATAGGAAAATACCCAAATATCCTTAAAAATAACTGTCAAATTGATCATACGGTCCGTACTGGTCAACCGTGGAACCAACTTCAGAAACCCAAATTTCACCTTTCTTCCCACGAGACCTTTCTACGGTATGTCTAAAATCCTACAGTCTATAGACCTCATCCGTAGACCTTAACTTTCAATTAAAAATTTCACTAAGTTTGAATCACTTCTACGGGTGCTTCCTTTGACCCATATAAAATATTACGAACCGTCAATCCTTCTCGTAGACTGAGGTTTCAAGTTGATTACCCTGAATCATTCCCACGATTCAGTCATACGATCCGTCAAACTTTATACGGCTCTTCTTGTCAACTCATAGGTCAAACTTCAGAAACTTGAGATTTCAAGACTCAACCCAACTTTCTACGATTGCCTTTTTACGACCTGTATGACTTTTTATGATTCGAAGATTGGGCTCGTAGTTCCAACTTCAGCAAAATTTCTATACTTTTCTTTCCTTTCTCGACACTCCAACTTCCGGGGTGTTACATTAATATACATAATTTTTATACCAATATAATCATTGATCATTGCACTGCATTGTATATCATTACTTTGCTTTTCTTTGTACCTCATTGATTGTATGTTTTGATTTTACATCCTATTTACTTATTGGAGGATTTTAGTCAGCTGCTTATACTTGACTTTTGAATTATTAGACTCTTATGTTGACTTAGCAAGGGTTCATTCCATATTTTCTACAATATTGTTGTCTAACTCTTGTTCGATTGACCTATAATGCCTACTGAGTACGCGTGTTATTGTAATCATACTACAATTGAAGCATCTTTTGATGCAAATCCTAACATCAGTAGAGCTAGTTAATTATATTATCTACGACAATGCTATCCGTAAGCTTGGATAAGCTACTTGGAATTCAAAGTGATTCTGAACTTCCTCTATCTTTATATATTTTGTCTTTTACGAGTTCAGATAGTTTTATAGATTATAAACGGATCTAGATTTTTCGTGTATTTGTTTTTGTTAGTTTTGCACTTTTGTTCTATTTATAAAAGCTTGAGTTTTGTGTATTTACTTTCACTAGCTTTATTACTTCTGCATATAGATTTGATGTTTGATCTAGGTAAAGATTTTGTTTACCTACTAGATGGATAGCGTAGGTTCCACCATGTAATGTTCCATTTCATAAGAAATTACTTTCATTTGTGAAATTATCACTTTTCCATCAGATGGTGATTCTATCCGTTCCGAAGAGTCCGAAAACTCGAGTTTTGTCAAGCAGGGTGGTTGGTTAAAGTCTCAAAACCTTAGGTTGTGATTTGAATGATTAGGCGAAAGTTGAGTATTGGCCCAAAAGGAGTTTTGAGGGGGTATTTTCATAACACTCAAATTAATTGTAAAACTATTAAAAAGTAAGCGGTCATTAGTTATCTAATTACCCAACGTATGAGGTCGGGGTCGAATCCCTCAGGAATTTGTATATAAAAGAATTCAATTACGAAGTCAATTTGTGTCCCAATTCTTCGCAAGTAGATAGTAGCAAGGGTGAAAATAATTCCAATTATCAAATTATGATTGTTTGGTAACAAATTTCGATCAATCAAACCTAAACAAGCAATTAACAAACAAGCTGAGTGGGATCAACATCAAAAGATGGGTCAATGTGATTGCTCAATAACCATAATTACTCATGGATAGACTGAGTCAATCTCAAACACATATCATATTTCTCAATCATAATATGTTTATCACAAGAATTCCTCTTAGACATTCTCATCTGTAATTAACTAAATAACCCTAATTCTTGACATAAATCTTCTTTCTCGAGCAAGACTAGCATTTAGAGGTAAAACCCAAAATCTCTTTCTCAAGCAAATAAGGAATTTCAAACTAATATGCAAGCATCAAATTAGTTACCCACTTCATATATTCTCTCTCAAGCAATATGTGAAGATCTAAAGCTAGAATTAAGTTTGCAACCTCAATTCATAAATAAAATACATGATAATCAAATTGAATCCATAAAAATCAGAGTAAAATAGAGTAAATCACATTATCCCACCAATTTAATCAAAATCCAACTCCATTTGCACACCCCTATAATAGGAGTTTTAACCAATCATGTTAAAAGTAAAAGAAAATACATTGAAAACATTCTCGGCCATCAAATCTGTACTCTTCTTAGAGAATTTTTTGATCCCAATTTTATGAACAAAAAGATATATTTTCTCTCTCCTTCCAGTTATTTATATTTCCCCAAAAACTAGCCAAAACTAAATCAAATTTCTGAGTCGGCCATGTTAGTCGTGTTCGCCGACTCATTCGGCAAGTTGCCAACTTTTTCTTCTTCACGTCTTTTATTGGATTCAGGCTTCAGGTGTTTGAACTCCAATTGGCGAGTTCAATAAAGTTCGTTGTTCACATTTAAAAAGTCACTAATCATCACCCAATTTTGCCTTTTTGACCTTCAACTTGGCTTAAATGTTCTATCATCTTCAACGAGCACTTGTTAGCTCGCCAATTGAGTTTGGCAAGTCACTGTTTAATTCTTTTACTCGCTGAACAATCTTGAGAATTTTAATCCAAGACACTGTCATATTTTGCGAGGTCTGGCACATTCGGTGAGTCGTCAAGCACCTTTTGGTGAGCATCAATGTCATGATTTTGCTTTTTTACATATTTTAGCCTCTTTTTATATGGTTTAATCCTTGCCTTGTCCTTGAGCCTTCATATATGCAAAACACAATAAATCATTAAATTTGGACATAAAAGGCATCGAGGACATTATTTATTAAACTCTTGCTTGTCCTCAAGTAAATCAAGAATTCAACTAGTTCAACAAGGGTTTCTATATTAGTTCTTCTTGTGAGACAACATGCAAGTGCTATCACAAGGCTAATTCAAGATAATGCAATTCTCAATTATGTTAAAAAAGCCTCATATGATGACTAGCAATTATAAATCTAATTGTAAGGTCACGAATGCTCATTCAAAATTCAAAATTATGCTTCAACAAAGGTATTCATGTGCCCTCATAACAAAATAAGATTCCATGCACTCACAAAGCATATCAATAATGAAGGTAAGGAGTCAATACAAACTCTCATTCTTTTAAAGAGAAATACATGCATGTTTCATTCCATAGGTTTGCCCATACTTTTCAATCATCATAACACCTGATTTTAGCAAGATCTCAAGGGTCTTTTTCAGGATTGTAATGGGGATGAGGGTAAATGTATGGTCAATTTGACGTAGTGACTTCACCTCTTCAAGGCATTAATGTTTTCAATTTTACCTCTTTTTATTCTCTTTCCCATTTTGACCAAGAGACTCAACTCAAGTAATTAACAACATTCATTTCTTATTCAATTCATTGAGAGCCTCATTTTATTCCCTCATATCACTAAGATAATCAAGTAATTACCTTTGGACACATTATTCTCTCTCTCTCTCTCTCTTTTCTCTTTATAGGGAGGGATTCCCACTTTCTCAACTTTTTGTCAAAGAGTCTCCTATTTCTTTGTTTTTCACTTGGGATCCTTTCTCCTACCTTATCACATCCCCAACTTAGGTTTTGACCTATGTTGGATATTGAAACAAATCAATGCTTCTAAAAAGATGTGGTGTTATTGTTCATAATGGTTCATAATCATCCTTTGTGCTGGATGTGAAAGCCTAGCAAGGTCTTCATCTAATTTTGGTTGAATTGAAGGAATGTTTTTTTTATTTAAATGGTAATATTGGTACTACTTGATGATTTGGGAATTTCGACTCATTTGGGGATTATTATTCAACTAATTAGTGTCCTCAATGCCTACCTTATGCTCATAACTAATATTAATGATTTGATATGTAGCAATGAAGGTTCAAGAACAAGGCAAGGACGTTACGATCGATTCAAAAAGGAGAAAAAAAGTTGGAAAAACTAAAGAAAAGAGAACCTGGAGCTCGCAAAAGCCACTCGACGACTCGCCAAGTGAGCCTTCAGATCCAACGAAGTAACCCCTGTATCAAGCCAACTCGGCAAGCAAAAGATGATTCGGTGATATACCGAATGGTTCGGCGATCAAGACCCAACTCGCCTAATCTTCCAGAACTATTGGATACAGGAGCCACATAAAAAAGGCGAGCCAAAGTGCAAATCGGTGGATCACCGAGTCGATCGACTATCCCAACTAACCTCACCAAAGTGCAAATCGGTGGATCACCGAGTCGATCGACTATCCCAACTAACCTCACCAATTGAACTCTATGTTGAGTTTTTTGGAATGTATAAATTATTTTTTTGAAAATAAAAAGGAGTTCCCACACAGTGTATTCCCCCGTCTTTGAGAGCTTTTACATTTTTACATTGTTGAACAATCTTGGAGAATATTTGGATCTCAGATTTGATGTTTTAGGATTCTACCTTAAATTTGGCTTTGGGTATTGCAGATTTTTAACAATTCAAATAGATAATCTTTTTGGTAACGATTTCTTACTTTTTCCTATGTTTGGCTAAAACCTCTTACCTTAGGGGTGTGATCATGTAGTCGAATACATTAATTAGCTTATGGGTATTGTTAATTGCTCAATTTAATGTTGTTTTGAAATGGGTTCAATTATTTGTTCATGTTATAATTGATGAACTGAAGTTACACATTCAGTTCTAGCTTAGCTCTGTATGCTTGCTTGAGAAAGAGGTATATGGTAGAGTGAATGAATGATAGTTGTATTGATTTGCATCTGTACAACCCAGCTTGAGACAGTGGGTTAATTAAGGAATTAAGTTGTTTGATATTGTTAAGCTTGTCGAGGTTCGAGAGAACTCACTCGAAACATGATAGTTGATCGAGAGATGGCTATTATATTCAAAATCTATCCTACCCATTGAGATTCAACAACTTAAAGCAATTAGTAATTACCCATTAAGCGAAATTAGCATTCGATTGATCACATTCCTAAGGACTTCTCTCTAATCGCTCAAATCCCATGTTAATTGTTGTTGTTAGAACTTGGTTACTAAATTCCCCTTATTCATATTGATAATTGAAACTTCGTGATTTATTTTATGTTGTGTACCCTTTTACTTCTACAAAAGATTAGAACACATCCTCAGTTCGGAATTGAATTTTTTACCGTACCACTCCATGTGGGATCGACCCCAACTCATCATTGGGTTTATACTTGTTAGCGACCGCCTACACTTTGAATCAGAATAAGTGTAGTTGAGGGTTGTCAAAAATGGTGCCGCTGCCGAGGAGTGATGTTTATAATTCTTTTATTGAACTATTTTGTGAACTAATTTTGTTGTAGTAGAACTTTCTTACTAGTGTTCTTGTTGATTGCTCTAAGTAGGTGAAGAAATGAGTGTGAACGGGAGTAATGCAAGTCAAATTAGGAACAATGATGACATCAGAAACTTGCATGATGTCAATGTGGATTAGCTGGGAAGTGTTAGTGCTATTCGATTGCCCCCAATGGTGGGCCATGTAGTGTTTCATGTGACCAACACCTATGTTGCAGCTGTTGCAAATGAAAGGTCTCTTTGGGGGACTTTCTCATGAGGACCCTTATGACCATATTCACAATTTTGTGGATGTGTGTGGACCATCTTCCTTCAAGAACATCACTCAAGAGTCAGTTCGACTCCGTTTGTTTCCCTTTTCTTTAATGGGGGAAGCAACAAAATGGTTGACCGTACTACCAAGGGAATTTATCACTTCTTGGGAGGAGCTCACAAAAGTATTTTATGAAAGATTTTTCCCTCCCTCGAAGTTGGTTAAGTTGAGGTATAATATTCAGAACTTCAAGCGGGTTGATGGTGAACCTATCTATGAAACGTGGTTGAGGTTCCAAAAGTTGGTTCTCTAATGTCCGACTCATGGGTTGCCGGACAATGTGCTCTTGCAATATTTTTATCGGAGTCTTAACCCCGTCAACAAAGGTGTCGTTGACCAACTTATTTGGGGT
The DNA here is from genome assembly GCA_029582685.1 of Solanum piurae. Classification (NCBI taxonomy): domain Eukaryota; kingdom Viridiplantae; phylum Streptophyta; class Magnoliopsida; order Solanales; family Solanaceae; genus Solanum; species Solanum piurae. The sequence continues at coordinate 9,500 of JAJOOO010014896.1, read as the reverse complement.
GGAATTATGAGACAACCATTTGACATAACATTGGCCTAGCTTGTTGAGATGACCAAAATTAATCGTGCATGCTACACATGAGAAGATCAAGTTTCTCCTCTGAATCTTGGGCTGACAATGGAACAATTGGAAAATAACCAAGAACGTGATGAAAACATGGCTAAAATAATGACCCAAATGGACCTACTGACGAAACATGTCATGGGAGGTGGTTACAAGGTTGTGAACAAGGTTGGTGCTAATAGTGGTGTGAGTCCTGATGGCGTGCAATTTGAGGCCATGTACAATGAAAAAGTACAATTCTTGTCAAACCAAGCAGGGCATTCTCGTCTGTGCTATCCAAGGTCAGGTGGGAATCCTGATTGGAATAGAGATTGTGATGATGGTTGGAGAGATCGAGACTGAGATTGGCATGATCGAGGTGCAATTTAGAGAGATAGAGATGTTGAAAAAGATTGTAACATGCCCCCTTTTGAACGTCCAAACCCAAAGGAACAAAAAGCAGATCCCAAAAGCTTTAGGACTGAGGATATGCTTGCCCGCATCCTAAACAAGATGGAAGGATCAGATATGGTACTCAAGGAGATGAACGATGGTATCTCATCTTTAAATTAAACGGTGACCTCATATTCGATTTCCATGAAGTAGCTTGAGACTTAAATAGGTCAACTCTTGGCTCACTTAAATCCAAGACCAAAATGGGGTCTTCCTAGTGATACCTTAGCTAACCCGAGGAATGAGGCGTGAACCCATGGTCACGTCGTGCCATGACATTAAATAAGGCACTTCTTGGGATGCAACCCAAGTTTTACTTTTTGTTATTTGAATAACGTTTGTTGGATGTGCAGGTTGAAAATTCGAATTTTGGAAGAAAAGGCAATTGGGCGAGCGAAAGTCCACTTGGTGAATCGCCGAGTGGCTCGGTGAGCCCGATATAGTTCGCCCTTTGAACTAACTAAATGGCTGGTTTTCGATAAATTTTGGCAGTCTGAAGTCTACTCGGTGACTCATCGAGTGGATCGGTGTTGATTGGCGTGTGACTCGAAAAGTAATATCTCCTCTAATCCTTTCAATCATAACTTCATCCTCTCATTCAGTGACCCTTACTCTCCCTCCATTTTATTCCATGTTGATACTTTCCGTTTTGTTATTTTAAATTGAGGACACTGCTTAAGTCTTTTTGGTGGTGTGAAAGTCTCTCTTAATTGCTCGAATTTGAATGTGATTATTGTTGTCTTATATATTTGAGTGTCTGTTGTGATCAATACCGATGACTTGAATAGTGCTCTTGATGAATGATATGTTTGTGCAAGTCTAATGAGGCAATTTGGGTTGAATAAATCTTGTGTGAACTCTTAGCATCTCATTGTGACTAGTCAAATTGTCAAAGTGAGTCTTGTAATGATCATTGCACGCGAGCTTAACTTGTAGAGTTATGATCGATAATTATGTTGAATGTCTTGTGTGGTGAGGTTTACTTGAATGATGTGCATGATGATACCTAGAACTTGCCCTATTTGTCCAATTGACTAAATTTTGGCGAATAAAGGAAATAATCTTAGGCATAAGTTTTTGAGAGTGAACCTAATTGCTATACCTTTGTGTGACCACCTTGTGAGTGTGTGAACCTAGCTTGTCACCATTTGAGCCTAACCTTTTCTTTGGATGAAATATGAATGCAAATGGCCTTGTCCACCCCACCTAAAAACTTCGTGAATCCATTGGTTTGTTTGAATAGCCAACTTAGGCCAAAAACCTAAGTTGGCGGTGTGGTAAAAATGAGGAAATAAATCAAGCAAGAAGTTTATGAAATTCATCCTTGGGAACTTGTGTTGAAGAAAAAGATGGAACCTCTCCATATAAAAAAAGAGAAGAAAAAGGTGAAAAGAGAAAAAGAAATGATAAAATTGTATCCATTGAGCAAGGTCGTGGAAATAAAAGGGTTGTCCGACGAGCTGTACCAACAATTTTTGTGCTCTGAATATGCCAAGGAATGAAAAAAGGAGAAGAAGTGAAATTTGAGTCATGATTCATGAATGTAGAAGTCACTAAGCCAATATGATCATACCCGTACCCTCATCCCAATTACAAGCCTTGAAAGACCTTTTTGATCTTGCATGAGCCGAGTGACGTGTTGGTTGGAAAATACGGGCAAGCCTATGGGTAAAATCATGCTTGTTTTTCTCATTGAGAGTGTGAGAGTTGATTTTGATTCTGAAATTGTATTTCTTGATTGGCTTTGTGAGAGCATGGAATCATTCTTGATGTGAAGGCATTCAAATACTCTTGTTGGGCATGAACTTGCATTTGAAGTGAGCATTGTGAGATTGAACTCTATTTGATGATGGCTAGTCATATTTTGAAACTTTTATTGCACATTTAAGCATTGCATGTGTAGATTGAATCTTTTGTGCATTCATGTTGAGTCTCAAGGAGCACTATTTTAGACATCCCTGTTGGCCTGATGGATTTTGTGTTTTATTTGAGGAAAAACAAAAGTTTAAGTTGGAGGTGTTGATGAGTTTGGAATTTTGACCCATTTAGGGCTTATTATTCAACGAATTAGTGTCCTCAATGCCTACTTTGTGCTCATAACTGATGTTAATGTGTTGGTATGCAGCAATGAAGGTGTAAGAACAAGTCAAGGACATTATGATGCGAAAAGAAGCAAAATAGTTGGAAAAGCATAAGAAAAGAGAAGACGGAGCTCGCACAAGCCACTCGACGAATCACCGAGTGAGCCTTTAGTTCACCAAAAGTTCCAGCGAAGTAGCCCATGTACCAAGCCAACTCGGTGAGCAAAAGGTGATTCGACGATACGCCAAATGGATCGACAACAAGACCCAACTCGCCTAATCTTCCTGAACTAATGGATACATGAGCCACATCAAAAAGGCGAGACGAAGTGCAAATCGGTGGATGGCTGAGTCGATCGATGATCCCGACTAACCTCGCCAATTAGACTTCGTGTTGAGTTTTTAGGAAAGTACAAATTCATTTTTTGAAAAGAAAAAAGGAGTTCCCACACAATGTATTCCCTAGTCTTTGAGAGCTTTTACATTTTTACATTGTTGAACAATCTTGGAGAAGATTTGGATCTCAGATTTGAGGTTTTAGGATTCTAGCTTAAATTTTGGCATTGGGTATTACAAATTGTTAACAATTCAGATGGATAATCTTTTTGGTAGCGATTTCTTACTTTTCTCTATGTTTTGCTAAAACCCTTACCTTAGGGGTGTGATTATGTAGTCAAATACATTAATTAACTTATGGGTATTGTTAATTGCTGAATTTAATGTTGTTTTGAAATTGATTCAATTGTTTGTTCATGTTTTAATTGATGAACTGAAGTTGCAAATTCCGTTCTAGCTTAGCTCTCTGATCTTGCTTGAGAAAGAGGTATAGGGTAGAGTGAATGATTAATAGTTGTATTGATTTGTATATGTACAACCCAGCTTGAGAAAGTGGGTTAATTTAGGAATTGGGTTGTTTCATATTGTTAAGCTTGTTGAGGTTCGAGAGAACTCACTCGAAACATGATAGTTGATTGAGAGATGACTATTATATTCAAAACATATCCTACCCATTGATATTCAACAATATAAAGCAATTAGTAATTACCCATTAAGAAAAATTAACATTCGATTGATCATATTCCTAAGGTCCTTTCTCTAATCGTTCAAATTTTGTGTTAATTGTTGTTGTTAGAACTTGGTTACTAAATTCCCCCTCTTGATATTGATAATTGACACTTCACGATTTATTTTATGTTGCATACCCTTTTACTTCTACAAAAGATTAGAACACGTCCTCACTTCGTAATTGAATTCTTTACCGTACCACTCCATGAGGAATAGACCCCAACTCATCATTGGGTTTATACTTGTTAGCGACTGCCTACACTTTGAATCTTAAGAAGTGTAGTTGATTCTTATCACTGCTCATATATTTGCTTGTATAGTTAAGTTTTCTCAAACGAATCTAACTATTCCTTAGCATGATTATAAGTGTTATGTGGTTTTATTTATTACATCATATTTGTCTAATGATCTATTTAAAAAAAAAAAAAATGTATTAGATTAACTATGTCTCACTTCATTCCCCTATCCTCTATCTGAATCAAAAGAGGCTGGAAGGTCCCAATTATGTGGACTGTAAATGAAACTTAGACATTGTTCTTACTTTTGAGGGTTATAAGTACATGTTGGTTGAGGAATGACCATTAAATTGACAGATGCTACTGAGGATGAGATCAAAGCCTATGACTTGTGGGTTAAGGCTAATTAGACGGCAAAATGCTACATTCTTGCCCTAATGGAGAATGTGTTGCATGATCAACATCAGTCCATGACATATTCTTACGATATGCTTGAATCTCTCAAAGAATTATTTGGTGAGAAAAATCATGTTGCAAAATAGACTACCATGAAAGCCCCATTGACCACCAAAATGGGTGAAAGTTCGTCTGTGAGGGAGCATGTGCTAAAAATGATGAACTTCTTGAATGAGCTAGAAATATTTGGTGCTGCCATTTATGGAACCACTACCTATAATATGGATCCACTACCAACTTATGAATCCTATTGAGAAGGATAAATGACAAAGAGATCTTTCCCTTCAAAAGAAAATAGAGCCAGAAATAAGTTAGAATTTATTCATTCTGATTTATGTGGTCCAATAAATGTAGAAGCAAGAGGCCCTTTTGAGTATTGTGTGACTTTCATAAATGATTACTTAAAATATGGATACATTTATTTCCTTCTTCAGTGCCTTCTATTGCACCTCCGAGATGCACAGCTGCACCTATTTCTGCTAGTGTGGACATGTATATTGCCGATCAAAAGAGTTTTGAGAGATTTGTTAGATTGACACCTCTCAGGTTTGATGGTACAAGTTGAGAGAAGGCTTATGACTTCTTTACTGAGTTCCAGGACTGGTTGTTCAACCTGGGTATTCTAGAGGCTCATGGGGTATGTTACACTTCTTATTAGTTTTTAGGAGTGGCCAAGGAGTGGTGGATATCAGTTCCTGGTCGTAGGACCGTTGGTTCTCTCTAAGGGTTAGGAGTAGTTTACTGAGGTGTTCTTTGAGAGGTTTGTGCCTTACAACTTTCGAGATCAGCGTAGGACGAGTTTGACAAATTGGAGCAGGGCTCCTTATCAATTTTTGAGTATGAGGCTCATTTCCATGAGTTGTCCCACTATGCCATGTCAAGTATTTCCACAAAGTTTGAGTAGATCCAAAAGTTGGTAAAAGGGTTCGCCAGTTATCTTCAAGAGGCCACAACTTCTCATGTCCTATCAGGTGGTACATTCTAGAGTATTATTGACCATGCCAAGATGATTGAGATTATTCGACATGCTAGACATGGTAGTGGTACCAAGAGGTTTCATCACAAGGTCAGTTCAACGGTCATTCATCTAGAGGAAGGTATTATTCAAGTCAAGGCTCACAGGGTTATCAGGGTAGACCAGTCTAGGCCGTCATTCAGAGTTCAGATGGTGTTAGTGGATCCAGACCTAGTCAGACCGATCAGGGTAAGTGTAGATGTTTTTTGCAAACCAGTGATTATAGCGTTCAGCCTTTTTGATTTTAAATGGAATTTACAGTAAATATATGTACGATTTTACATGTTTACATAGGCCTTCTTCCCATCAGATAAACTTGTATGTTATAATGATGTTTTGTAGTCTTTTGTATTGATGAGTTGTATTAACTTTTCAACTACGTTACATATTGAATCAATGAACAACAGATTATATGAAGTAGATATGTCTAACTAAACTTAAGAGATTACTCTCTAACTGATTTTTATATATGATTACACATGTTACTCAATAATGATTCAATTAGTTATGTTTAAATTAAAAGTTATTACATTTTAAAATATCAGCGCATCGCGCGGGCACATATACTAGTAATTAATAATAGCTAACGAAATTTTGAATGTCATAATAAAAAATTAAGAATTTATAAGAAAGGGAAAAGAACCCAAAAATAGGAAGGGAAAAAACAACCAATTAGAAAAATAAAAGCCAAAATAAAATGTAATGTTAATTTGTTAGAATTGTTTTGGATCTCACACTCTTCGAACATCTATGTGTAGAGTTGTATGAGGGGATAGAAAAAGGTGGGTTAGTAATAAATTGTGATAGTTTTAATTTAATTAGTATCAAGATCATGTTACATGGGCTTGTCTGACTTGATTATTGATACATGGCTTTAGTTGGTACATTATGAATAAAAATGTCACGATCCAAATATTTATGTGTAGAGTTGTATGAGGGGATAGAAAAAGGTGGGTTAGTAATAAATTGTGATTTAATAATGTCAAGATCATGTTGCATGGGCTTGTCTGACTTGATTATTGGTACATAGCTTTAGTTTGTACATTATGAATAAAAATGTCACAATCTAAAAATTGAGGTCATGATGGAACACACTCCGAGAATTCAATTTGGCATATAAGCAGAATGAAATAACACATATAAAACTTTCAAAGGGAAGTCGGGCCACAACCGAAGAGAAATGAAAAACAACAAAGATATCATAAGCATAAAGCGCATCTAATACATTTTTAGAATCTGGAATACATCTCAAGTCTTCGAAAAGAAATTAAAGAATGTAAATGATAAATGAAGGCCAATGGCGATGCGGAAAGCTGGATCTCACCACAACTTTGAATAGGAACAAATCGCTAGATCCGATCAATCACTATAATAAGATCACCCTAACTAGCATCTGCATCAAGAAGATAACAGAAGTAGGGATGAGTACAATCCACATGTATTCAGTAGGTTAGACCGACTGAGTGAAAACAACTGGGGCGTAGCTACACTAGGCTAAGGGTGTCCAATCATATACCTTTAATCGAAAATTACACTGTATATTAAAGTAAAATGACACATTAAATGGTTAAATACGACATTTTGGACACCCTTAAAATAATAGATTTCTTAGCCTAGTGGTTTCATTTGTTCAGCTGAAGCTGAGTCCTTTCCAACCTGTTGTGCGGGGTTCGATTCCACACTTTTTTTTACATTTTCAAAAGAGCTCCTAATTAATTTCTTAATCATAGTGAATAAATTTTTTATTTTTAAAATAATATTATCTATTAAAATAGAGACCTACAACTTAAAAATTTAAGGAAAAAAATAAAAGCTTAGTAGTCAATTGAATTTTTAATCGATTTAACTTTCGATTTTTTTCTTTTCATTAAAATTTAAATAAATTTAAAAGTCAATATTTAATTTAAATTTAATAAGAAAATCCTATTTATTTATTTTTTCTATAAAGCTACTAAAAGTGAAAAGGCTCCATACAATTCTTTTTTTAATATAACTCATTTGATTCTATTCTTTATTTTTCATGTCTTGTTGTTAGTCATTAGAGGTTCAAGAAATATTGAAGCATAAAAGTGATTTCATTCTAAACTGAATTTTGTCTCTTTTTTTTTTATTTGTCCATTCACTTCCTATTAAATAAAAATTAGCATTAAAGCTAAGTATTATGTAGTTTGATTTATAAAAAAATGGTATATTTTTTAATTAAAAAAATTAATCATTAATGTTACGTAGTTTGATTTACAAAATTTAAGTGCACCCATTCGTTAAATTGTTTTTTATTATCTATGGGATTTTTGGACAACCTTTGTGAAATTTCTGGCTACATCATTGATAAGTAACGAATCAGACTTAAGAAATGAACTATGAAATGCTTTCACCTATATACAGAAAATTCTCATTCCGACATTGGTATCGCCAATTTATATAGTACCCGCGCGAATAAGGTAAACACAAAAGACTATATATAATACTCATATCAACAGATAAGAAAGTTACACAACTCACAAAGTTCACCAATGAAATGTAATGAGATGATGAAATGATGTGGTGGAATCAAGGTTGTTGCGCAACCTCTCGTATACACATTGCCGAGCTTTAGCTTCCAGACAAGGATCCATGGGGGACTCACAATTCATATATCAAATCTCAATATCTCATCAATTTTCCACCTAACTCCTGGTCAAGGATAAATGTAAGGTGTCTTATTTTCTTTCTCAAAAATAGTATATTTTTTTTGCATTTTTTCATATTCCCATGAACAATGATATGTTGAATGAGGATGAATGTATCACAACACATACAACACAAAGACATAATCAATTAATCAAGTATTCGAATATCACAGAGTTCTCAAACTCAATAAGTCATGAAACACGTCATCATATGATAGGGATAACAGATAAATCCATTTGAAATCAACCTTTACCACTTAGAAAGATTTTCCTTCACTTTAAGATGATACAATAACAAATAAATCCCCTAATATTTGGGGATCTCAATGTCAAATATTAAAATAGGCCACACAAACACTCACTCGAGCAAATTCTCAAATATCACAGGTTTTCAACAACAAGAATTAAGGGTATCATACGAGGCCTCCACACATGCTAAGCATCACAAATAGGTCTCACACGGGCCAAACAAAAAATTCAAGACTTCCCAATCTCTATAACTTATTTCACAGTTGACTTCTTAAGAGGGATTAACTACTCATTTCAATCTAAAAGAGGGAGAACTACACCTATCTCAAAGGTCGAAACCTTACTCGAACAATTCTATCGGAGCACTCCCTCTACCAAAGAATCATAGAAACGATCTCCAACTATCAAGAATGGAAAGGGTTCATCAAAAGAAGTCCAATGATACCCATATTGACAAGATTAGGAATCGAGGGTAAAACCGTCCAAAAATTAATTCAAAAATTAAAAGGGTAAAATCATTTTTTTTATTTTCAAAACACAATCTACAACCCAAGAGTAACTTGTGGTTGAAAATACTATTAAAATCGAGAAAGAAACGAGCCCAAAATAAAAAAAAATACAAAATTTTCAACTTAGGGGAAAAACCTCAAAACTCACCTTGAAATAAAGATTTAAAAGTTTTCGAATGATAAAAATTCAAGGAATCAACAAGGAATTGGTAGAGAAAGCTTACCCACATGAGTATTTGTGATGTCTCATTTCTTGTGATTTTCTTTAATTGTGAAATGACCATTTTTCCCTTCCAACTCACCTTGAAATAAAGATTTAAAAGTTTTCGAATGATAAAAATTCAAGGAATCAACAAGGAATTGGTAGAGAAAGCTTACCCACATGAGTATTTGTGATGTCTCATTTCTTGTGATTTTCTTTAATTGTGAAATGACCATTTTTCCCTTCCAACTCACCTTGAAATAAAGATTTAAAAGTTTTCGAATGATAAAAATTCAAGGAATCAACAAGGAATTGGTAGAGAAAGCTTACCCACATGAGTATTTGTGATGTCTCATTTCTTGTGATTTTCTTTAATTGTGAAATGACCATTTTTCCCTTCCAACTCACCTTGAAATAAAGATTTAAAAGTTTTCGAATGATAAAAATTCAAGGAATCAACAAGGAATTGGTAGAGAAAGCTTACCCACATGAGTATTTGTGATGTCTCATTTCTTGTGATTTT